>JAEANM010009333.1:0-16435 GCA_017656035.1 Myanophis thanlyinensis
TTTGCATGTAATGAGTCTATCTCATATATTAGTTTCACCTTTTAAGTTGCATTACTGAAATAAATGAACTTTTGCACTGTATTCTAATTTTTTGAGTTTCACCTGTACTTGTATCACCGCAATGAAAAGCACTGACTTTTTAAAAAATACATATTTACAGGTCCTTGATTGCCCTCGTCTTATTGAGACTATTGTCAGAGAGTTTCTTCCCACCCAATGGACTCCAAGACCAGCTGAACCCGGGAAGTTGCTCGTAAGCCTACATGGAGTACCATGTCCCACTGCCATGAAACTCATTAGAGTCTTGGCATGTGGAGGGCGAAACACAGCTGCCAGGCTGGTAAGAACTATTTTTAGCTATTACTGCTTAGCTAATTAAAAATACTAAAAGTATAGGTAATAAAATGTGCAATTAACCAAATTTGATTAAAGTAAAGAAGGCTTTCCCCATTTAAGTTAATCCTTTAAATGCACATACTAGATTCAAATTTGCACAAAAGAAACAAATATGCTTGAAATAAATCATGTACGATTTTCTAAATTCTGTACATATAGGAGCTGCAGACCACAAGGGAGAGAAACATGAAAAAAAGGCATTAGCACAGGGGTCTTGTAGCAAGTAAGGAGAATGGTTAATGTATAAAAGAAGAATATTTGTTTTTAATGCATATATTTCCATGGAGAAACCTCCTGCTACTATACCCCATAAATCCCCTATTCACATGGAGAAAATTGATAAGCATATCAGGAAGTCAACAATCCTTTTCTTTGGCTTGTCCATCAGTAACTAATATTCGGGAGCATTTTATTTCAGTTTGTATGGTTCCATTTAATTGCCGTACCTGATAGTGATTCCCAGAGCTGACCTCCATGGCTTTGTCTGATTTCCTTTAAAGCCACTAAATGTGATACCAGAATTATGTTCTGCTCCATATCAGTATGTGTTCTCTCTGTACCCCACTATGAATCCTGAAACTTACTTACATTTGGTTGTTAATTACAGCTAAACAAATTTGAGATGAAGAGTCTGCTGAGCCGGTTTATAGCTGAAGATCCCAAAGACCTTTCTCTAAGGATAGAAGAAGCCATGAATATAAGCACAGAAGCATTCCGCTTGTGGGCTGTGGCCACTGGTTATGGTCAAGCATGTGATCTCTATCGGTATGGCTTTGACTGGGTGTTTGTACTTCAAATTTCCTTTCCTTTCACTACCAAGAGTATCAAAGCTTCTGAGTTATTTGGAAGTTTTCCTTGCTTTTCATAAATGCTATATTCCTTGGTTCATTTACTATTCTTTTTCTCAACTAAGTGCTACAGTTGTTGGAAATTGGCCTTAGCAGACAGGTGATGGAATAGCTTGGATAAACTACTGCTGTAATTCACTTCAAAAATGCAAGTTTCTCCTCTAGAAATTAAGTTATTAAATATTATGAATAAAAATCATAAACCGGTGGCATCTAATTTACCTAATATGGTTTGTTTATCTGTATGTTCTTCTAACCAAAGGCTGAATAAATGGGAATAACTTGGTTGAATAAACCAGAATAAGCAAAACAGAAGTCAGCCCATGAAGGCTCTAAAAAACTGCAGGAAAGGGATTGTTCATTACAGGAAGTTTCTTTGTCAATTATATTCTTTGCTAGAGGTGTTTTATGTATCAGAGATGGGGCGGTATATAAATTTGAATGAATGAATGAATGAATGAATGAATAAATAAATAAATAAGGATGGTTTTAGCAAGATCTATATTTGAACTTTGGGAACTGGAAGTTATTTATTAGGAGGGAAATGTCTTCTCCTGTTTTCCCAGGCAGATTTCCAACCAAGATAAAATGGAGTAAGATACGGGTGTCAAAACTCACAACATCATGTTGTCATCACATGACTTATCACATGACTTTCCTTCCTTTGCTAAACTGGGAGTGGGCGTGGCCAACGCTTGACACATCTGGCCTGCGGGCCACGAGTTTGACACCCCTGGAGTAAGAGATAACTGATGCAAAATCCAATATTGATGTATATGGAAAGAGCTGAACTCCAAATAAGTGATTATTTTGTTTAAAATAACAGTCAACTAGGAATGATGCACTTGTTTGGATTTCTTAAAATATTGATATTTCCTTTCTCTCTTCTTCCTCCTCCTATTGGAAGTTTTCTGACCATTCTGGAAGTGCCTCAAACCCAAAATCACTTCTTTTCAAGCTCAAAATAGAAATCCCTTAATTTCAGAATACTTATAGAACAATATTAGAACACTTCTGAAAGAGTTGCTTTATATGATCTGAAGAGAAACCAGACTTTTGAACTCAAAATGGAATTTTGAATTAAGAATATTTTTCACATTGCTATGCATTGCTATGTCTTGTAACTGGATTTTGACTTCAGTGAGGTTTTTTTTAAATTAACTACACTAACATGATTCTATGACATCTCATTTTATTTCAATTTACAGAGATCTTTATCCTGTGTTAATGAGGATAGTTTCATCCCTATCCCAACTGACCAGCAATTTCCAAGAAAATAACACCTTGATTGAGCTTTCTATCCAGCGAGCTGCAGCTGTTGTCACTTTGCTTACTCAAGTGACTCAGACAGCTAGCTGCCGAATGGAACTGCAAGTCCAGCTTAGCAGGTATGGTCATTTTGTCCTGTAGTATTTGTCTCCCCCACAAAGAATCTCCTGCAGCATTTCTCTGAATATCCAGAAGCAAAACATTCTTATAGTGGGTTTCGTTGAAAAAATTGCTTGTATTATATCTTGAAACCATAATAACAACAGCAATAGTAATAATATTAAATATACTGGTAATAGAAGATGAGACCCAGTTTGAGTTAGCAGTTATGGTGCTGGACTAGGAATAGAGGGAATAGGGAAACCTAATTTTAGTCTTGCTTTAGAGTACAGAAATTAATGGACTGGTCTGGGCCAGTCCTAGAAAAAAATAGGTGGAAAGCCACTTTATTTCCATGTCCCAGAAGTGCTTTGTCAAAGGCAACTGGACTTTCTTTGTTTTTACTTGAAGATGTTTGCTTCTTCAGTTCTTGTTCACTTCTTGGATAAGAAGCTAAAGTCCAGTTGCCTTTTGAAAAAGTAATTTTGGGACAACCATGACCTGGATGATTGTGTCCTGGATGATTTTCTAGGCAACATGGAAATCTCTGTAGATTTCCATGTTGCCTAGAAAACTGCTTGGATTTGTCCATGTAGTCATCAGGAATCAAGTTTGACTTGGAAAAAGATAAAGATAAAAGTGAGAGAAAATAGGTCAAATAAACATCCAAGAGTTGATAAACAAAGGATTGGGCAGATCAAATGATTTCTAAGAATAAAAAAGTGGGAGACGTCCATTTTTTCATCATGGGATTCAAGATGGTGAATGTACCATTTCTAATGGCACTTGGATGTTGACCAGATTTGGTTCTGCTTAAATTGACTGAGAGGGTGTTAACCTATGTGATTTCACAGCATTCTTTCAAATCTCTTGTTCTTCTTCCATTAAAGTTACCTCTTTCCACTGCTTCCCTTTCACTAAAATTTCACTGTGACCAGTTGCAGATGCTGTAAGAACATAAATATTTTGGGTCAAACTGATTCCATGTGGTCTAAGTTTCCAAGAATGAACAATTGAACAGTACAAAACTCAGAAGCAGGTGGGGTTGGGAAGAGATGAAGGGAATTTGGAGGTGTTTTCCCAGCATGTAGTGCTTGTCAAACTGTGTGTGGTAGTTTAGTAAACATTTGGAAACAGACCACTTCTTTTTTGGAAGGCTTAACTTGTGTTTATTTGGCAAACTACAATGAAAATAATTGAGGAGATCATATCTTGCCGAGAGATATCTGAACAAGAAAGAAAGATAATGCAATTTATTTGCTTTTATTCTTCCTTAGTTTTGAAAAGCTTTCTGAATATCAACTTGATAGTACTGCTTTTAAGAATTCAGAGTACCATCATTGTTTTCCTTGTCAGAGTTTAAATTTTTGTTATATGCCACATTTAAATCTTAATTTTGCTATATGTTCTTTATCCTTCCTGCTCTGAATCTTTTTAATCTATTTATTAGAGGTAGTGATTTTCTTTATTGCAGTAAAGATAATATTAAATCAATTGGTTGATATCATGCAAAACTACTGCTTTAAAAAACTCAGTTTATCAATTCTGTTGCATAATGTCAGAGTTTAAATTTTTGTTATATCACATTTAAATCTTAATTTTGCTATATGTTCTTTATCCTTCCTGCTCTGAATCTTTTTAATCTATTTATTAGAGGTAGTGATTTTCTTTATTGCAGTAAAGATAATATTAAATCAATTGGTTGATATCATGCAAAACTACTGCTTTAAAAAACTCAGTTTATCAATTCTGTTGCATAATGCCCTTTAAATAGGATTCCTAGCTGCCTTTTATTTTATATATATATATTTGCCTTTGCTCTTTATTTTGTACATTTTCCTTTCTGTTAATTTCCTCACTTTCCTTTAGGGTGAGTGCAAGTACATATTACTCTTATTGAATAATTGATAATAAGTTTCCCTCTGAGGTTTCATTACTGAGGCCATTAAATGTCAATGTTTATGTTTGCTGTAGAAATTGAGGTTGACAGTGAATTTGATTGAAAAGCTAATCAGCTGAGAGAGTAAATACCCAGCTGACTGAAGAGCAATTAGACAGTCTAATGAAAGAAAGCATAATCATATGGGAAGTTATAAATACCCAGTTTAGTGAAGGATCTATTGAAACAACATGGTTCAGGCAATTGTGAGGTGGTTTTAAAATACAATAAATAAAAGAGATTGCCAAGCGATTCAGATAACATTGTAAGATAAAATCTTGCAAGAATAATGTAAGAATACCAGTTTCCATCATTTGCTAGAGGTTATTGATTGATCTGTCCAGTAACAGGATAAAATGCTAT
Source organism: Myanophis thanlyinensis (assembly GCA_017656035.1). Classification (NCBI taxonomy): domain Eukaryota; kingdom Metazoa; phylum Chordata; class Lepidosauria; order Squamata; family Homalopsidae; genus Myanophis; species Myanophis thanlyinensis. The sequence goes on from JAEANM010009333.1 coordinate 4,915, forward strand.
TGCAAAATGAATATGTTCCTGAGTTACGGTAACTTGTAATTTCATTGTGACATCTGATTATTTGTTCTATGTGAACAACTGACTGATTGCAACAGTAAAAACCTTCAATTCTATGTAAAGTCAAATTGGTTTAACCATGGCTGTTTATCAGCTGTTATGGATGTACTCAGCATTTTAAATTGCAGATCCTTGTTTACAAGTACAGTGGCTGCTTTCACAGATCACACTAATCCCACACCACACAAATAGAATGATACATGAAAGCAGCCGCTGATTTGTGAATCATTTCTGAGAGCCTGGTGATATAATTGGTTCATACAAACCAAGAGGATTATTCCTGTGGGATTTCACCTTTCCTCGTTTTTATTTTGTTCTATTTTTTATCAACTTTATTCAATGAGCCCTGAACAACTTGCCTAATTGCAGTAAAAACCTCACAGATGCTTGTCCCAAAGGTGCTTTTTAAAGAGGCAACTGGACTTTCTGGTTGTTGTTTTTTTTTTTTTTGAAGATGTTTCACTTCAGAGCTAAAGAAGCTTCTTGGATGAGAAGAGAAACATCTTCAAAGAAAAACCAGAAAGTCCAGTTGCCTCTTGAAAAAGTACCTTTGGGACAACCATGACCTCGATGACCGAGAATCTCTGTAGACATCACAAATGCTTATCAATTGATGGATATTAAAGTTGCATTATAGTGTATTTGTGTTTCTTTTAATCTTGAAAGTAATAGCAGTTGAGTACAAGATTTACTAAGTTTTGTCTTTTTACTATAATTTTACTATGTTTTACTATATGAAAAGAGGTAGAAATGCCGCATACTAATAAACCAATTATTAAGAATCTTAAAAATATTGAATATTTTTCATACGTTCAGATTAATTCAGCAAAAATGTTTGTTTTTAGGCCATATGAGATATTTTTTAAAGAATTGGTTATCAAATTTGTTTATGCTTAAATTATAAAGTGGAAAGTATGCACTTTCCTTAACAGGGTTCTGTTTTGGAGGTTTATCTGTGTTGTCAGGTCACCTGAGTGGTGCAAAAATTGAACAGCCCTCTCAACAGCGGGGGAGGGATACAACATCATCTATCTCCAGTCTACAACACAATCGCTTCAACAGTTCCAAGAAGGCTCCACACCCATTTGCACCATTCAGGTGACCCTGAGGACACAGATAAACCTCATGTGGCCTTAACGATTCACTAAAAGCATGACCAGCTATCTGCAAGGAATATAAATCCTTCCATTCCTCACCATCCAGTTAGAGCTGAAGCAGCTGCTTGGATGAGAAGTAAAATGTCTTCAAAGAGAAACCTTTAAAAAAATACTTCTCCAAACAAATGGACAGAAAATTAAACAACTTCATACCTTTGCTTGGGTTCCTAGTACTTTTCTCTGGATGTGTAGGAGGAGGCCACCTTAAGTAATGAGCATTAGCAATTCTCATGTTATGGTCTTTATTTCATGTTTGTGTTATGTTACAGGAATAACCCAGAAGAGGGTGATCAAATTCCACCCCCACCTATCACCTGGAGTCAGGTGGCAGGTTTCAGGCCTGTTATTGAAACCAACATGAAGAATTGCCTTAAAGAGATAACCCACATGGAGAGATGGCAAGCATTGCAATCTCTTACTACGGCCTATGTCGTTTATATGGCGGTGTATTACAGAAACTGTAGTCAACAGGTAAGAGTTCTGGAAATGAAGTTCTGTGTCTGCAGTTGTCTTTGGGTTTTTTTGTTGTTTCATGATTCTTTCATCTGGAGGAAGGAGCTTTATCAGTCTGGCTAGAATATCAAACAAATAGCAACAAGTAAAGTTTAGACTTGATAGATCTGCTTTGCTATTTATTTTCTTTCTTAGTTATGCGTTTGTTCTGCTAACTCTATGCCTGTTCTAGGCAGCTGATAAATGATTTATCCCCTTCCCACCACAAAATGAATGAAACCTCTCCCCCCCCCCCCCCAAAAAAAAAAAAAATCTGTATGCCAGGCAGGCATGCTGCAGACCTTAGCTGTATATTAGAAAACACCCCCTCTTGTGCTTCTAAGGTCCTTTCAGTCTTGCAGGAGCATGGAAATAGTTAACTCTGAGATCTGGTAGACAGGTAAATGAATGCCAGAAGAAGGCGTCTCTCAAATAACCAGGACAGAGCCCATGCAGAACCAACAACAATCAGTAGAGCTTCTAAAGTAAAGGGGTCACCCAAGTATATTGGGATCATGTATCATTGCCTCCAGTATTGCATTCTCTAGCTTCCAGATGTTCTTCAAGGACAGCCCCATGTAGACTATATTGAGTACTGCTTAGATACAGTAATCTAACCAGAACATGAGTAGGGCATGACTGATCACACATGGAGCTTCCTAAGCCCCAAATAGTGTTATAAGTATACCAGACATTATTCTATAAAAGCTCAAGCAGAGGCTGTGATTTTTGGAGAACTCCCAAGTTGTATACACCTCTGAATAGAGATCTGAAAGTTGCCTGGAAAACTAGATCAGATTTAAAACTCAGGGTGAGAGTATCTTTTAGTCCAAGCTCAGTGCAGGAAATTTGTATCTGGAATTAGAACTAATGGACAGTTGTGAAATGAACTCCCAGTGTCAAATGAACCCCTCCCTTTCCCCCCTCTTCTGCAGATCTCTCAGGAAAGCCCTATCTGTCTTCTCAGGAGCTTGTGATCTAGCTTGCAAGTTCCTTTGCTGGCTGGAAATTCAGAAAGTTGTATCCCTAACACACCCATCTGATTTAGAGTAATTTTGGAACAGGCTTCATTGGCTTTCAGATTTTCAATTAGTATTTTTCTGTGTAATTAGTAGCTCAGTGGGCATTTAAGTGAAGCCTGCCCTCCTTTTAAACTATCCAGTCGCAAATGTGTTTGGAAACATTATCCATGCGGAGAAAATCATAATGATTTCTTTCCTCCCATTTTCTCTATAGCCAGTAGTAAACCCGGTTGATTGCATAGAAGAAGTGGAACACCTGACAAGCCAAGTGCTGTTGCCTCTCCTCAGCCAGCCAGCTATGCAGGCCCTTTGGGAAATGCTCAGGTGAGCTCTTGGATAAACTGCTGTCATAGGTCAGTGTGTCTGAGATATTAGATCATTACAGACATTACCATGTGCTGTAATGCAGGAAAAAAATATATGCGATTAGGAAAAAACTCCACATCCCTTTATGTGTTTCCTTGAATGCAAATTCTATTGAGTTGCAGCTTAATTTTATACTCCTTCCTGTCTTTATGTGCAACTATATGTTGTCTCATTGAGGGTGGTTTATCAAAGGCTTAACTAATTTGTATCCTCTTGATTAATTTTAGTTCCAAGCAAGATTTTATATTAGATGGAGTGGTATGTATTTGGAAAGCAAAAAGCTGGCAAAATTTGCTGATTAAATGGATTTTTTTTTAAAAAGCAGGGTGGTATTTTTTTTTCAGTAGAACCAATTTGTGGGATAGATTCTATCATTCCTAACCATGATGACTAGAGAATTGTACTCCAAACAATCTAGATAGCACTAGGTTGTCTACTCATTAGCCTGCACTATAATTCTCATTTCTTCTGGTTTTTTTCTCCTTCTTCTATGTAGACCATGCTCTACTTTATGCAACCCACAATCTTGTTCCCCAGGACCAGAATCTGTTCCCAGCATTGTTTCTCTGAATTGCAGTAGAAATAAGACTTCAGTGAGTTTAGCAGGCTCTAAATCACCGTTTCCCTTTCTTACTGCTTTCCTCGTCCTTGTGAACAGTATCCTCCATGTACATAAAGGTCTGGTGAAGCAAGTAAGTACTGATGTTTTGGGATCATTTTTAATGATGCATGGGCAAATATATACATACATAATATACATAACTATTCAGAGCAAATTATTGACAGATGAACATTGGTCTCTGAGTTAAGGATAGTAATGCTGTACTACCCAGTTGTCAGTCTTCACCCATGACACTGTCTTCGTCCATGTCATCTATATTCACTGCCATTAAAGATAAGGGATTTGTCTTTGTTCAACTCAAAAAACCCTAAGGCATTCGCATTTGTCAGGTATATAAACTATTTCTCATTTTCCTCTTGGGTTCCCGCTAAGGAGCAGTGGCTGATGGTTCAACATTTACATTCTGTATTCAAAGGCTACGAATTTAGTTAAGTTTCTTCCTGCAGCTACATTGAGTGGGCTTAGATTTTTTGAAGAGTCCATATTCATAAACTCAAAATAAACATTGATGTCCCCAGTGTACTGGTGTATTAGAAGAAAATACAGTTGTTTGGGTTCAGGTATCTTGAGTTAAATTTTAGTTAAACAAGCTAAGAACCAAATCAAAGCTTTGGTATTAAATATATGTATATACAAAATACATAATTTGTTTCTAGAGAGCCTTTATAAATGGTCCCAGAGTGAAAGAGAAATTGCTCTGTATTACCTGGGCTGGTGGCTATATGAACACCATTTCTGTATGGCAGAAGGGACTAACTAAAGAAATACAGTGTCTCTAGTTCAGGTATTTGATAATCACCTCCAATGTATCTCTTTTTTGTTGTTGTTTTGTTCAGTATGTTTCTATTTTAGAGATGAAGAGTCTAAAGGACTACCTGCTTCAGTGTTGTACAACTGTTCCTCTTTCTTTAACACCTTCCTCTGCTTGGTTGTTGCATCATGAATACCATTTACAATATGTTGTACTTTCACTTGCTCATAAAATGGTAAGTTCTTTGCATCAGCCATTATTCTGGATTGCTTGTGAACATTTGCTATGTATTTAAAAATCCCTTGTATGCTGAGATGGGATTCAGCCAGTTCACACCTATTTGCTAGAACCAGTTGTTAACTTTCTAAGCAGTTCGGAGAACTGCTGGTTCAGCTGGTCATTAGGACAGAGAACCAGCTGTTAAATTATTTGAATCCCATCATTGCTTGTATGTTTTACTTAATCCATCATCTTACCAGTTTCTAGACAAGCTTTTAGTATATGCTATACCCTCAAGCTTATCTGGAACTTTTTCCTAAGGTTTTAGATGGATTTATCTATCAGTTATCCTTTAAGGCAAAAGGTTTTTTCCCCCCTTAAAATCTTAAAGCAAAAATAGAATGAAAAGATTGTAAAGTTTGTTTAGAATTCATACAGTAAAATCATGAATACATCTGCTAGTAGATCTTGTGAAATAAATTGCTTCGCAGGTCCACTTGAGCCAAAGAGAATAGAACAATTTAGTTAGCTGAAATAGTTCCAGTATATATTAACTTTTTATATTTTTCTAATCAAGTGGTTTATGTCTGATGTTTGATAAAATGTAATGAGATAACATAAAATTATATCAATTTGTCCTGAAATCATATAAATAATGCTATATATCTGATTTTTTTTAAAATCGATGCATGGGATAGATTTATAGATATAGTCATATATACATATCTGGGATGTTTGTTTAATGTCTTTGTTACAAGTTTTCTATCTGTTGTGGCCAAAAAACAGACCACTTAAATCAACCAAATCATTTTTAATATACAGCATACATTTATTAAGCATGCAAACAAGTACAGTAGTGTTTCTCAACTTTAGCTGTGTTCAGATGTGTGGGCTTCAATTCCCAGAATTCCCCAGCCATTTGAAATCCACATATCTTAAAGTTGCTAAGGCTAAGAAATAATGAGCTACAATGGATACAGAACTCTTAGCAAAGTGTTAGCTACTTGCTGAGGCGCATTGAAGAGAAGCAGCACTGCAACTTATGTAGTATGCCTTTGGCCTACTACATTACAAAGACAAAGGAAAAGGCGGACACATTGTAAATTACATCATGATATTGGAATATTTCTGATAAATCCATCTGGGTGATCTTCTTATTAATCACTTCCTACTAGATCAGTATGCTATCCATATTATCTTTGAGATAGGGTCAATGTATATAAATAATACAGTATCTTGGGCCACTGGTTTCCTGTGTGGCTCTTCACTCTATCATTATTCAGGTTCAATTCAGCTTGCTGTGAATGTTGTATTAAATGTTGTATTAAAAGGGCACTTTAAGAAGAATGGGCAGTACCTTATTGGAGCTGGTAGTGAATGCAGCTCACATATATATATATGTGTGTGTGTTATCACATCTCATTTTCTAAGATTTGTCTATCTAAGACTTAACCAAATAACATATATAGACAGTATGAATTCCAACACTCATAAAGTACCATACATTTTATAGTACTTTTTAGCTTTGGGTTCCACTGACTGTGGTGTCACCAGATACCATGGTCAGAATTAGGATAAGGAATGTAAGCTGATTTTGGTCAAATTTACTAGTCAGTTTTTCTTAAGTTTCTTTTTTCTTACATTGTCCTATATGATCAAATGTTTTTCCTTGGGTATTTTCTATACTGAATTAAATAATATTCTCATTAAAATTATATTGGCCAGGCACTACTTCCTCTGTTACATTATTTTTAACTGTTCATTATAGAAGTTAGAAGATAGAAGAATGTAGTAGGTAGGGTGTGGTCGGGGTGGGGCAAGATGGCTTGAATGTGGCTTAAATTTTGGAGCTGGCTGGATCATTTCATTCTCCAGCCTCTTGCCTGTTTCTTTTCCTTTTTAAAAAAGAAATAGAAATAAAGAAGATATGAAATCGTATGTTCTTTTATTCTGAATTGTGAAAAATGAACATGGCATGGTACCTTCTTAATCTTCGTGATTCTGGAAGCATTTAGATTCCCAGCCCCCCTCCTTTGAAATGCATTCCATTTCAAAGAGTTTGGGAGCCTGGTGCAGTGAATTCATTAACTGTACTGTAGGATGGAAAAAGTGTGGGTGTGCTATACTCTAATGGCTGACAAATCTGGAAGTCTGACAAACTCAAGTCTCTGTTTTTGTTTTATCCCTTGCCAAGTTAAAGGCAAAGTTATACTACATTGGGTTGATTTGAGGACATTGTAGAAGTATTAGAAGCAAACAGATTGTTAGAGCGTTTAGCAAAAGCAACGCCATTTTAGAACAAAAGGAGTAGAAGCCCCATTTGAACGAGGCTAGAAAAATCTAGAGCAGATATAAGACAAAGAAGCAAGTACTCCACTAGAAAGAAGACAAAGATATTCTTAAATTAAGTACATGCTTAGTCATTATGTGAATGCTAAAGAGATACAAATTGAAATATGAAGAGGATATTTGGCAGGGTCTCGTGTGGCCACTGCCAAATCCTGCTTATTTGCTGGGCTTACACACTTTTAATAAAGAAATACTTGTTTCTCTACAAATGTCATATGGCATCTTCTTTTTGGACTTGGACTAGGGAAGAATTATCTTTCTTTCAACAACATGATTTATTTGTGGCAGATAAAAACAGGCCATAATTGGGACTATGCTTCACGCTATCATAATTCCTTCTGTGTCAGTGACAACAACACTTTCCCCCCTTTATGATGTTGTTTTGCTTCCTATGCAGGCAGATGCTTGTCCAGATTGCAATCAACATGCTTCACTCCATCACTCTGTTGCCATGGTGTTGTTAAGTCGCTTGTTGCCAGGTAGTGAGTACCTGGCTCATGAGCTACTCAGGGGCTTTGCTTTTAATCCACAACTGATTCCGTAAGTTTTATTCTTCTTTTCCTCGCCTCTTAGGCTTACATATTGTGCATGCATGTATGTAAGATTACGTAGCAATAGCACTTAGAATTATATACTGTTTCATAATTCTTTACTGCACTCTCTGAGAAGTTTACAAATTTCAGTTATTGCTCCCAACATTCTTGGTCCTCATTGTAGTGACCTCGGAATGATGGAAGGCTGAGTCAGGTTCAAACTCCTGATAATGGGCAGAGTTAGCTGCAATACTGCATTTTAACCACTGCTCTACAATGGTTTCTATGTGTGTGTATATTTTTTTTACAGATTATGATGATACATTTAAAAATATATTTTCTCTCTGAAGTCTTAGTATTTTAAAAATAAATTGGCAAAATTTTATAAGCTGAGCCAAGAGGTTCCTGAGCTTTCTTGTAATTAAACCTACACCTAAAACATAACATTTCCCTCTTGGGGTTGTGGGGTTGTTGTCTTTGTTAGGAATAAATAACAATCTAAGACAACAGGATTGGCTGTTATCATAAGCACTATACAACTATCATTTTACATTTCATTCTTTAGGAAGACATTTTTGCATTTTTTGAATAGTCCTTGTCACTGGTGATCCATATTTGAATCAGGCAGGGTGGAATAATTGCCCGTCACAAACCTGTATTGGAAAGTTCTCACTGTATGATTCATTTGCTGAATGGGATGGATTTGAAAAATATTAGGCAAATGGATAGAAGATTGATTTCTCAGTGACTTAGGCTGTGATGCTTTATGAAAAGTGATGTGTTGCTTCAAAACTAAGGTACCCCAAATGTGTATGATGCTGAAAAGCTGTTCCCTGAATTTGGGAAAAAAAAACACCTTTTACCTTTGCAAAGAGGTTTTTTTCTGCCTTGTGAAATTCAAATTACTAGTAATTCAGACAAACCCAAAAACATTTGGGGGGGGGGCATGTTATAGGATACAGAAACAAATGATTCATATATTCATTACATGTGACATGGTAAGCAAATGATCAAACAATAAAATACTTTGATTACATGTGAGTCTTGAACAGTAGCAAACATTGATTCCAAATAACATTCAACAAGTAATAAATTTGTGGATTACATACCCTCCCCAACTGGAACTGTATCTTTCTTGGAAGTTACAATGTATTCAAGGACTTTCAGAATGTATTCTCTACTGTGTAGATGCTGAAAAAGCAAATTATCACATATCAAAGAAATGGTCTTGGCTAAAAAGGAGGAAAATACGCCTTCTTAAATTTCAAAAAAGATGCTCTTATTTCCATATTAAAAGTACTAATAACACCTTTTAAAATGCTAGTAATGAAGCCTAAAATTTGAGGCAATAGGTATACAAGAGGTTCTACAAATAAATGGGCCTTGCCAAGTTATATTAGATCCGTTAAAGAAAGACCAGCTTTGATTGTAAGATGTACTTTCTACAAAAAAACTATACAGAAAAAAGGCTCTACACTTTGTTCTCACTGCTGTGTTCCTTTTTTTATTATCTTCATTTTTCTCATCTTTTCAGACTTTAACAAATCATCTTCAGCTCCATCTATGGATTTTAAATTCAGCTTTTTTATCCTGAATATTGAAATTTCAATAGGCTAAATAAATTTAAAGGGCTTGCTCATTACTGTATCTGTGTGCTGGTATATCTGTCCCTCTGTCTGATTGCCTGTCTAGTCTATCCTTACTGCATCTGGTACCTGCAGTTGTGATGTCATTCCCCATCTCTGATACTTTTATCTCTTTCTGCTGCAGTTGATACTATAATATATTTTGGATAAGAATTCCTTTCTTTGGTCATCTCTTCAATTAATATTCAGTGGTTCTGTATATAGCCATTCTTTGTTTTGAAGGCAAAACTATTTTGAGGGGCCACTGGATGATTTCTGAATTTTAAATTAGTCCATGGAACTTTCCTGTCTAATTGCTTCCATCTTCTCAGATTTGCCTCTATTCTTTTCAGGGTTAACAATCATTAGTGCATATTGAGCTTCAATTCAATTCAATTTCAAATTTATTGGTCACATACACAGTCATACATGGCACATACACAGTCATACATGGTACCATACATGGTGGAAGTGTATGGAAAGTGCTACAAATAATTCAGGCATGCCATCTAATGATATGATGTTGTTTATAACTTTGCTGATGTTCTGCTTAGTTCTTCTAACTCTCCCTTCCACACACACTGCCATTTATGCGTTGTTTTAAGATGCTCCGACCTAAATAATGGAGTGCCTGCATGACCAGTGAATGCATAGGCACATTTGAGTCCGTCATGCTCTTCTCCTTTTTCTGCCTTTCTTACCTTATTGACAGTAAGCTTGTATCCACATACGGACCTTGTTACTCACAGAGACTACAGTCCAGAGTTCAACTACAGATATTTCAATTTCAATTTCAAATTTATTGGTCACATACACAGTCATACATGGTACGATATGCAGTGAAATCTGCGCATGTGCGGAGGAGATGGCGGCGGCGTTTTTCACTCCGCATCTCCTCCGACTAAAATAACAATAATTCTGGAGATGCCAACCTGGCAGCAGAGAAAATACTAACCTGGCAGCAGAGAGAACACCAAGCAGTGGGCGGAAAGATCGTTAGCTCACTGGCCTGCAGTTTTTGTGTTCGGCTCTTCGGCTCGTTTATCTTTCGTTCTTCGCCCTCGTCTTCCGGTTTCTTGGCCTTCGGCTGTGCTGACATGGCGGCAAGTTGGCCGGAGGTAGGCGAAGTGAACCGGGGGAGACGGCCTGACTATCGGACGTGTTCTGGACCCCCACCTTTGCCCCCTTCTTGGCCTCTCCAGCGGCAAGGTTCATCTCGGCTGCAGGGCATGGTGGCGAGCGAGGTGGAGATAGGCGGAGTGAATTGGGGGGGCAGCGGCCTGGCTATCGACCGTGTCTCAGACCCCCCCTTGGCCTCCTTCATGGCCCCTCCATCGGCAAGGTCCATTTCGGCAAGGCCCATCTCAGCGGCCCGACTATCGGCCGTGTCTCAGACCTCCTTGGTCCCCGCAATGGCGGGGTCCACCTGACGTTTGGGGACTTCGTTTCCAGCCGGGCTTTCAGCCAGTTTGTCTGCGCGGTCATCTGTGCGGCTGAGCGAAGGTGAATGGAGTGAATTGGGGGGGGCAGTGGCCAGGCTATCGGCCATGTTTCGGACCCTCCCCCCCTCCCAGCGGCCGCGTCCTCTACCGGACTTCCAGCCAGCCGGCGTTTGCAGTCGAGCGGAGAGGAGAGGAATGAACTGGAGGCCTTGGGCTCAGTCGGGTTTTCAGCCAGGCCATTTATGTGGCCGAATGGACGTGAATGGAGTGAACTGGGGGGTGCAGTGGCCAGGCTATCGGCCATGCTTTGGACCCCCTCGACCTTTCCAGCGGCCACGCCCTCCACTGGACTTCCAGCAAGTGGAGAGAAGTGGAATGAACCAGAGGCCTTGTGCTCAGTTGGGTTTTCAGTCAGCCCACCAAGGACAACGGTGTTTGCGCAGAGACTTTAAGAACTGGGCCCCTACTATGTGTTCCCCCCATCGGGCCCAGTTGGGTTGTTTTTTATTAAGTCTGCACCGGGGTTAGGGAGGGAGTTGAATGGACGGGGGTTGGGGGACTACTCTATTGAGGTTAAAGCTAGGCCAAGGGTTGGGCACGTCGGGGAGGTTTGGGATCCTGGGAGTGAGGTGCGATCTATCAGCACGGTCGGCGGGAGGGGTAACTATGGCAGGTACAGGGGGCCACATCGGGTTTTGGGAGCACGCCCCCGTTGGTTGCGCACGGTGGTTTGCTCCGACCCCCAAAGTACTTCCCGTTACCCAGGTAGTGTGTGTTCTCGGTCCCGGGGCCTTCGACTGATGCTTTGTAACGCCAGGTCCATTGTCACCAAGGCCCCCCTCATATATGAATTGATTCAGGAGGGGGGTGTAGACCTGGCTGCCAT
>JAEANM010009334.1:0-16435 GCA_017656035.1 Myanophis thanlyinensis
AGCCAGCATGGCTGGCTCAGGAATTCTGGGAGTTGAAGTCCACAAGTCATGAAGGAGCCGTAATTGCCCACCCCTGCCTTATACTCATCAGAAGAAAGGAGGAGCTGTGACATCATTACTGAGAAGGGACACAAGGGATGCTACCTACATCTCCCTCTTTGTGACATGTCCTGCAAAAATGTGTTACTTGGTTGCATGTAGGGAACCATGGACATAACTTGGAGAAGGCATCCAAACACCTTTAGAACAACAACAGGTACAGAAGCATGTGTTATGCCCAGGAGCTAGGAGAGTATTAGAAAAAGACTCAAAAAAATTGACATCCCCTGGACTTCCTGGATAATAAAAGAGGGTAGTCTCAAAGGTCACGGTTATCCCAAAGGTGCTTTTTCAAGTGGCAACTGGACATTCCAGTTTTTCTTTGAAAACATTTTGTTTCGTTTCTCATCCAAGAAGCTTCTTCAGCTCTGAGCTGAAAAAGCTTCTTGGATGAGAAGGGAAACATCTTCAAAGAAAAAACAGAAAGTCCAGTTGCCTCTTGAAAAAAGTACCTTTGGGATAACTGTGACCTGGTTGACTAAGAGTGTCCATAGACAAGAGGGAAAGGGAAAACTCAGGCACATATATTTCTAAATATAGATTATCTCAATAAAGTATAGTTCTAGCTTTTGGGGGAGTCAGTTCTATCTCATCGGGATGACATTGGGTCACAGAGCCCCTAAGCAAATATATGCATGGGGGTGAAATCCAGCAATATCCCCCAATTACTCCTATCACCTATATGTATGCAATCCTTTGATTATGTTCTAATATGCATGTTTCCATCAGCATAGGGGACCATTACTTTCTTTCTGTGGATAGGCTAAGATTACAGGCTGTTAAAACACTGAACTGCTTCTTTGCAACCCAATCACATTCCTCTTAAAAAGCAGTTTGTATGTGTCATAAATTCCAAGTGAAGTTACTCAGTTTTTTTATAAATATTTGCCAACTTCTAAACCTAGTAGATAAGAGTAACCCTGAATGAACAAATAGAGCCCAAAAGGGGGGGGACGACACAGAGCTGGGACACCACTTAGTGATTCAGTAGCTACTCCTGCTCTGCCTTTCTGGCCTTTCCAAGGTGAGCCACAACATAGAAAACAAAGGAGACATTTGAAGAGATTTCTGGATATAGTTAAGTCAGCACAATGGGAGAGAGAACATTTTCCACTGAGGAAAGTGTATAAAGAAGCATTTCATTAAGCCAGTACATTAATAATGTGCAAATGCTAGTAATGTTTCAAATATCTGGTATTTTAAAATGTTGGATATTGAGCAAAAACAGATGCATGTGGGTTCAAGTACATGCCAGTCAGTGTGTAGCATTGTATAGGCTTTGGTTCCCCAAAGCAGTATCTATGCAGGATTGTTTCCATGTTCAAAGAGTTAGTTTGTAAAATAGCTTTCCTATCCTGATGCTCTCCAGATGTGACGTTATAATTCCAATAATCCAGCAAGCAATTACACTTATGGAAATGCTGAACATAGTCACAAAGTCCTAATTGCTTGAAAGGATTGGGTTAACTATAAGCACATCTGGCCAGGGCATTGTCATTATTGAAATCAGGAGCAGAAAAGATGACATTTGCTTTCCTCAACCAGATGTCCTTGGATGCATTTAACTATAACTTTTGTAATATTTGGCTGATAATGGCAAACAGCATAATGGTGACTGTACCCTTGAGGGCAATGTCAGGTGGCAATGCTGGTCAACCTTGTCTGGGTTCAGAAGTTAAGCATGGTCAGATGTGGTGTGTACTAGAATGGAAGACAAGTAGGAAATCTCAGGATTTTGGGGAAGACTGAGAATTTTTAAAATATTATTTTATGATTTATTTATTTATTTATTTAGTGAATTTATTTGCTACCCATCTCTTAATGAAATTACTCTGGGAGGCTTCCAGCATTAAACCATTAAAATCTTGACAAATATCTCTAAAATAATAAAAATAGAAATCCCAATCAAGATAAAATTGTAGATAGAGAGGGAGAGAATAGGATGCTCGGGAGGGAGAGGTGGGATTGCCTCTTAATTCAACAACCACTGCTGCTCCGTTTGAGCCCACAAGCCATCTGGCAGAACCAGGTCTTCAGGCTCTTGTAGAAGGTCAGAAGGATGGGAGGTAATCTCACTTCAGGGGCTAAGATGTTCCAAAGGACAGAAGCCACAGCAGAGAAGGCCCTTTTCCTGGACCAAACCAGCTGGAATTCCTTGACCAAAGGGGCTCACAGCATGCCTCCTCTGCTGGCCAGTTCCAGTGAGATGAGATGGTTCCTCAAGTAACCTGGACCCATGCCATGCAGGCCTTTAAAGGTAATAACCAACACCTTGAATTGCACCCAAAAGTAGACCAGCAGCCAGTGCAGCTCACATGACAGTGGTGTAACATGGGTCATCTTAGGGGTCCCAAGAATTGCCCACACTGCCATACTCTGCATCAGTTGAATATATACACTGGGAGTATCCTGGGAGGAAAAAATAACAACAAACTGTTTGGTAAGAAAATTGCATGGAACGAATATGTCTGTAAGTCATCAAAAATTGACTTTGACTTGAAGGTATCGTAGCTATTTTACTTTGCCCCAAAACCCCATGTTAGGAAAGAATCCTTTTAAGTCACATATAGCTAGAACAGAATGTTAATAGGGATTTGAGGATCTGCAGAAAAACAGTTGGGAAATTTTTGCAAGATGATGCATCCCCAGCCAATCATTTGCCTCTGAACCGGAGGGTACAGACATAGAGAAATAATGTATTGCAACAAACTCTCCCATCAGCATTACAGAGGAGGCAAAGAAGAAAGTCATTTCACCTATTAATATGTAATCTCTCTAGAATTGTTTGATCAACAGCACTGTGTATTAAATACAAATATAAATGTTGCAGACAGAAAACCGTCCCTGCCACCTGGTGGAGGACTCCAGAAGGAATCTGCTTAATGTACCATGTACTTTTTCTCTACCTAACCTTGTACTTTCATCACAGACTGGTTACTAGCACAGATGGGCAGCACCCCCTTTCAAATCCATCATTTTAAAATAGTTTGGGAACTTTATCTCTTTTATCTTCTCTAGGATGCTGTGCTGCAACAATCCAGGCTCGGGATATTAGATGTGAGACTCCCACGGTGGCCCTTGTTACTTGCTGCCCCCATGGTTTTGCTGGTTCTTACAAAAGAAATTGAGAAATTGAGGGAGAGAGATGGCGGAAGACGAATCAGCTCAATAATATTGATTTTCCAGCTTTGCACACATTGAGTCAGACAAGTGCAAACACTGTTTTAATGACCATTGCTGTTCAAAAAGAGAAACTGGGAGGCTCAGCCAAACCTGCAAGAAACAAATCAGATAAATAGCTACATGAAAACTGTGAAGGGTCACTATCAAATTGGACTGGGGAGAACAGTGCAAATTAGACAACAGTGTCCTGAAAGAAACCCAGAAGTTCCGTAAAAGACCTATTTTTTATTCTTTGTTAAATAGTCTAGAAGAAAGAAGAGCAGTGAAAGAAAACATAAACAATGGGGGATGCAGGTGTATGACTATCCTTAAGTCACACCTGTATACTTCCAGATTGACACCAGCCTTTTCTGAAGGACACATTGAATTTCTGGGTCAGGTTTTTGACAACTGGCTAGGAAATGAGTCTTGGAAAGCTACCCGTGATTGGCTGGGTGTCCAGCTCACACAGCAAACGTCGATCCAAAGCAGAATTGACCCCAGACATGATCAGCCCACCACTGGGGGACTTTCGCCACACCATGCATGTGGGACGTGGTGGTGATGCCTTTGGAGACACTTCCTTCCTAAGGAACCATGGTGGCGAGGAAGTCAAACCCCATAATTTCTTTGCTCGGACATTGTGGCATGTGAGGAGGAGCCCATTAAGGAACCGGGGAAGCCGAAACAAGGATCAGGGCTCATCTGCACCTCCTGCCATCTCGCCCATCATCAAGAATGCTGTGTCTCTGCCTCAGCTCAACCAGAGTCACTATGACAGCGATGATCTTGGTATAACATTTGCCTTCAAGAAGTCCCCAACAAGCTTCTCTGACTATGGTAGGTGGCTTCTAAGGTAACTCATTTGAAGCAAATCAATTGTTTTAGATATTAATTCTGTGTTTTGGTTTATTTAGATCAATGTTTCTCAACTTTGACAACTTTAAGATGGGTGGACTTCAAATCCCAGAATTCCCTTACCATCATGGCTGGCTAGGGAATTCTGGAAGTTGAAGTCCACCCATCTTAAAGTTGCCAAGGTTGAGGAACACTGATTTAAATACATGACAAAAGCATTTCATAAGTACACTCAAATAGACATTTCAATATTATTTTTAGAAGCCTGTACTTTTTGGATTGACAAGTGCCATACTGCAGTATGTGTTTAAAGGAAGTATATCACACATTACCTTACATTACAATTTCTACATTCTTTGCTGCAGTAATTTCCTTTTCTTGGTCTCCCATTCTTTTGTTGAAATTCTGTAATATGTGATTACCAAATCATTTTGAATAATATGTACTGGCTCTTAAGTCGTAGCTTTGTCTTAGTACATATGCAAATGACATCTTTTAAGAGTTTCTCAGGCTTTGCAACAAGAAGTTTCTGTAAGTATATAAGTCTCTTTTTAAAAAAAAAGTATAAAAGGCTGTAAAAATGGAGGGGTTCTAGCAGGAAATCATAATGTGACTCATAGCTTTCAGATGTCCTTTTTTTGGCCTTTCAGCCAAGTGCCAGCTGGCATCTGAGAGTCCTTTAAAGTTTCATCAATTTTTGTTTGGGTCTGGTGATTCTTCTGCTACATATTTTCAAGTCTACACCAATTCTATAGGTCATATGTTTCCAGAATGCACTTGGTATTTTCCTGGAATGATAACGATAAGGTCAGAAATAACTAGATGTATTTTCTGGTTTACGTAGCAATCCATAGACAGCAGGAGATTAGAAATGGGAAGTGTGGTTATAAATGGAAAGGGAAGGGGTGGGATAATCTCAAATTATAATTATGCATGAGATTGGCAAGTGCAACCAAAATGAAGCAAGTATATTGTGAAGAGTCTAGAAACTGCAAAAATAATATTGTTATAGGAGCAATCTTAACTTTTGCTGCAGAATAAACATTAGTACAGATGGTCTCACATACCAATTATTTCTTAATGCTTAATATGTCTGCAATAGCCTTATCTATTTGTTAATAACTTTTATTTTTATCTATTACTATAATTTTATTCTAAATCAAAAACTTACCATCTGCAGTTGAGTAAACTACATCAGTGGTACATAAGCAAAATAAACTTTGGAAGAGTTAACTTGATAAAAAAGGGGGGCTATAAGGTAACATAACCTTAGATTTTAAGTGAACAAAATATAAAAATCTATTGCTAAGCTCTAAATAACCAGCAACTAAGAATTTTGCATATGTTGCAGCAATCAGAATAAATTGAAACATAGGATATGTCCAACATGACATGAGAAATACCTACCTGTGTACAAATTCTACATCAGGAAGACAAAATCCCTGGAAAAGAAGGGCCTCCCAACTGTCATATAGAAATACATGGTTACAACCAGCCTACTATATAAGCCAGACATTTCTCTGTGTGTAAGCCACTTCTCTTTATGCTGAATGTAAACAGAGGGATAGGAGAAAAACAGAAGATGTGATCTCTCCACTTATAAAAATACACATCACATACCTCCTGATTATAGCTTTCTAGACTTGTCTGCAACTGCGTGTAGGCATCAACGCATACCTATGTTGCAAAGGGGTTGATGATGGATAAGCGTAGGTTGCAGAAGGTTGCACACAGGTTGATGCGCATAATTCCAAATCTCAACTACATGTTGGCTTGAGATGTGCATCCTACATGCTGATTGATTGATCCAACTTCCTGTTGGCTTTGTTATTTGAATGTCTTCTAGCTAGAACATTAAAATTCATAGAAGTATAAATGCAAAGCTATGCAACTATCTCCGGACAGTCAGACACATATGTTCCAAGAGACACTGACGTCTACTTCAGGATTATGGCTGTAATGCTGTAAATGTATTTGATTAGCATCATCTCAAATGAGATGCTTTGTTTCACTGATTTCACCTGAACCACACTGGAATCCTTTACAGCTGAAATTGGTATAACAATAAAATACCTTGAATCAATAAATAGATGACTTTGATACTGTGCTTACAGAAGTCGGACATTTCAATACTCTATGCAGAGGTGTCAAATTCGGAAAAGTCGTGTTACATCACATGACATGACATTGCGAGTTTGACACCATGCTCTACTGTAAACATTAACTAACTCTGGGTCTATGCTAAATATGCAATGACATGTGTCTATTTGGAGAGTTGGTAAATATATCAAAAGAAGAATTATATAGAGCAGTGGAGAAAAATCATCATCCAAGGCATTTTTTTTTTTTGTACACTTGCTTTGGAAGTTAAATCTTAATGAGCAAATGCAATGAGACATGGTCAGTGGAAACATAACTAGGATCAGGTCTGTGTCCAGCAAGGGAATCTATATTCAGTACAGAATGCGAAGCAAGCAGCTGTATGTAAAGGAAGGAATTTATGAAATAAGAATATTTGGATCAAGAGAAGAAACCAGAATGAAGTAGAACAGATCTCCTCCACTGTCAAATGCTAAACCTGAATGTTGCTCATTGTCTGTTTCCAGACAATCTTCTACGCACCCACCTAATCAACACAGGAAGACGTCTAGTCCAATTCTGACCTCAACTCAAAACAGTGGAACACATTCAGGTTTTACGCTGTTTAATTGGCAGCTGCTTTCTTTACCTCCTGTGGTGTCTGCATCTGCAGTAGAAAACTGCAGCATTTGCACTGAGGTGGGACCAGGAGACTCACTTCGAGCAACTGCAGCTGTACAATTATCTTTGCCCACATTGCCAATCTAGTCTTGTTCCTTCCTGGCTTTCTTCAAAAGAGATACGAGACAATGCTGCCCTCTGTTGTACATTATGAATTGTGCAGCTGTTTGCAATCACATTCCCCTTTCCAGCTTTTTGCATTTTATCATCCCTCCTGTAAATTCCAGCTCCGTGAGCAAAGTGCAGAGAAGATAAGGTTAACCAATCATTTAGAGAGAAAACTAGTTCCCCAGTCTTTCTGCTTTTATCCATTCGATCTTCAGAGTGTAATCAAACCTTCAGTTTCCATTGCTCCCAATATATTTGCTCCCTAAATAAGCATGACCAATATTTCATTGCCCAGGCCAGCTGGCTCTGATGCATAATTCATACTGCTCTTAGAATTACATGTTTAGCAACAGGCAGGAGGATATTCACAGAAGACCTTGACTAAGGCAGTGCCTATGTACCTAAGGTATCTATTCCAGAGATGAGAATGGCCAAAATGTGTCTTGGAAAATTAAGTAACCCATACTGAACAATTCATAAGATCATTTATTATGCTTTTTTAAATAAAAAGCAGGATATAATGTTTTAAAATAAAATTAAAAGTCAATGGAATAGAATGGAATGTGCACCTGGAGAAGAGCTTTAGCAGCACAGGGCTTTCCTTGGGAGGAGGCAGTGAATTTCATCAGAGGCCCCCAAATTAAGAGACTGCACAGTCCTGAGCTGAATGGGAAGATAGGAAGAGGTTCAGGGTAGCCACACCCTATAATCTCTCAGGATGTATCTAGCAGGTTATAGCTTTAGTTTGGCAAGATTTTGTCTGTTAGATATAAGCAAATAAAGAAGTTAATTGGATTGGATTTCAGTGTGTTGGCTCTGGGTTTGGACCTGACAGTCAGCTAGATCTGTTTATGACAACAACCTCTTTTCCCACACACAGGCCACTCCAGATTTTTATAGGATGTTCATAGACTTCCTTGGTTCCTCCTGGCACATGTTTCTCTAGCAACTAATATTCGAAACATAATGCTTCCCACAATATAAATAATACACAGTCTTGAAGGCACCAGGTTTGGAAAGACTGCTGTATGAAGATAATCTAGCACTATTTATATTTAATAAATAGTGCTAGATTAATGGCAGAACTGTCACATTATCCATTTCATTTTTTCTGCCAATATATGACATACGGTAATTCTGATTAAGGGCAGGAGGATAAATGGGCCAGAATTTCACGAAATAGCCTACTTTGCATCTTTTAGATATGAGAAATGCCATTGTTCAGGAATCATAATCTGAATTCGCATGGCATGTTGAACAGGGTTAATGTTAAAATGAATAATTAATCATTTCTGGTTCAATATGTTAGAAAAGTCAGCCAATGTGTTAGCACTTTGTAATATCAGGGGCAGGGACATTCCAGAGGGAAGGGCAGCAAATGACATGTATGTGTTCATATCAATCCACAATGGCCATCACTTACAAATGATGTTAAATGGCATGATGCCAGCATATAACAACTATTCTTGTGGTGATGTTAATATGCTTGATTATGGACCCCATGGGTTTATATACTTTTACAAGTATGGTATGTCTTCAGTTTTAGTCTAGAAATAAATACATATAGTATATGCCATGTGGAAATAGACGCAGACATATGCCATAAAATGGGACAACAGACACAGAAATGTAATATAACACTCTAATTCTGAATCTGTTTTTACATATTTCCTTTATTGGCTCTGGGAGCCCACTGTTCAAGGATGGCTACTGAGTTAACTCGGGGATGAAAAATTTGCTCTTGGCACCAAAAACAGTTCATTAGAAACAGCTCACAATCCCCTGAGCTGTGACTAATTTGCATGTTTTAGCTGTATGCTATTAACACAAATGTGCATGAGGTGGCAAATGTGAATCAATGTTAGTCTGACATGGTGCACTCACTCCACAATAGTCTTATCCTGAAATGTTAATCTCCTGCAGAGAAATCTTGACTAAGCACTAAAGAGGAAGAAATAACTCATCTCTCTACCTTGCTGTCTCATCTCCTTCCCCACCTCACCCCCCAAACAAACACACAAACCCATTTGTGAGCTTAAAGGAAAAAAAAGAAACATTTTGAAATCTGATCCTAGAAGTCCCAGCTGCAGTCAAATAGATATGATTGGTTTTCATGTCCTTGATTATTTTTTCGCCTTTAACCTATTTGCTGTCATGTTGTTAATCTTTTGTCCAGAAATTTGCAACATGAAAGCTGCAGTTATGAATAAGGTACATAAAAAAAACCCTGTAATTTCCATAGAATTGGGAACTAATACCAGCCTGTCCTTATAGTTCACATTCCACACAAATATAGAATTGTCACCTCCTGCTATAACAGATAATGCAGAGAAGTAGTTGTCCATTTATTTTTCTTCTCATTATTTTATTTCATGGCCTTTCAGGATTAGAATCTGGATTCTGCACCATTCCACGTGTTCCCCGGTCTGAGAAGCCTCCCGAGAGCTCCCATCCTGCTGAGTCAGCATTGCAGCGCTCAGATTCCTTGCTGTCTTTCCGCCTGGACCTTGGCCCCTCTCTCATGAGCGAACTCCTTCATGTCATCAGCTTCTCAGGAAGCAACAGCTCTGACTGCAGGGAAAAGAAAGAATGTGAAGAGAGCAAACCTCCAAGCAGCAGTGAGCCTGACTCTTCCCTTCGCATCAAGAGCAACTGGTCAGAGGACTCCCTACCTGGGAAGTCAGAATCTCGTCATGGTAATGGCGAAGAAAGCCAAAACGTATCAAGTTGTTCGGATTACTCTCAGCTTAGATCACCCTTGGGAGATTTGGCCTATGCCAATGGAGATTCTCATTCTATAGAGGAAGGGTCTGAGGAAGGATCTCCCTGTTTGAGAAAGAGGAGTTCTAGTTCTGAACTGGAGGCAGTGCCAAAACAGACCTCTTGGCAAAAAGGGCACTACAAGGACTGCAACATGGAAATGAGAGAATTCAACCGTGCGGCCCGTGTCTTAGCATGCCATTACGGGGCAGGAAGTACCTACTGCAGTGCATCTCCACAAGAAGATCCAAGGAGGCAAGCCTCATGGGAAAGTCCAGTTGCCAACTCGTGGCATTTGAAAGTAGGTGCACCCGAGCAACAGGAATATTCTACCGGGTGGAGACAAAGAGAAGAGGGGGAGGAGGAAGAGGAGGAGGACCACGACAAGTCTGACAGTGATGAAGAAACCATTGTTAGAGAAGGACACAGTGATTCCTTTGAATATGTTGATGAAGAGGATGAAGATGAAGTTAAGGTCTGACTGGACATATTCACCCTTGGGACCTCCCACCAGCCTCTTAGGAGCTATCAGAGCAAATGAAACAATATAAAGCTATCTGGCATTCTGGATATGTGCGGAGTCACAAGATTAGCCTTCTTTCCAGATGATCTACTGTAAGTCGGTGCTTCCTAAACTGGTGTTTCAGAGCCCAGTTTCAATCCCCATAAAGTGATAAGTTCTACCACACTTACAGAGTGCCAGGCTAGGAAAGGCAGATGGAGGAAGGAACTCATTTCTCTACCTTGGTTTCTCTCTCCTCCTCCCTGCTTTGTGGGTTTAAAAAAAAGAAATAGAAAAAAAAAAGAACAATTTAGACCAAACAGAAAAGTATTAGTTGCTCTTTTGTGGCAGCTGGCAGTTAAAGTGCTTATGACTTCAAATGCTCCTTCCTTCCCACTGGCTGATTGATTTCATCATGACAGATGATGTCATTATTTTTCCATAACCTAGAAATAAAAACATTTATACTTAAGAGTAGAGACCACTGAAACCTTTCATATCTCTATCAAGTAACTATCAGG
Organism: Myanophis thanlyinensis; assembly: GCA_017656035.1. Classification (NCBI taxonomy): domain Eukaryota; kingdom Metazoa; phylum Chordata; class Lepidosauria; order Squamata; family Homalopsidae; genus Myanophis; species Myanophis thanlyinensis. The sequence goes on from JAEANM010009334.1 coordinate 10,771, forward strand.
AAAAAATGATAGTTAAAAAAGAACAGCCTAGAAAAAGGAAGAGAAACCGTACCTCCAATGGGACAATATTTTCCTAAACTTCCTTGTGCTGAAAATAATGATCAACTCAACTGTTTTTCCAATCCAAGATACTGGGACACCAGCTAGGCAGGATGGTTCCTCTCATCTTTTTACCAGAAACACAAAATTTGGATGAAACCAGTTCATTAGCACACTGTCCATTTTTCCTGCACCAGAACTCTGATTGAGATAGGATTATTTGTTGTTTATTATACGCTCCCAGAAGGAAATGTAATCCTAGTCTTCCACTGATATCATTCCAGGGACTCTGTATGTTAAGCTTGTTGTTTTATATGCTTCCAGAGAGCGCACAGAATTCAACGTATGTTAAGGATTTAGTTTACTGACATGGAGGGCTGTGTAATATAACTTTCCATCCTATATCTCCTAGTTCAGGCATTGGTAACGCAAAGTCCTAAATAACAGTTTGTTTCTAGCACTTATAGCTTTGCATAGCTACTGCAGCAGCTTATCCACAGTGCTTGTTCAGGAAATTATTTCTCAAGGTAAAATCAGATCCTGAAAACAGGGCTGCTTTTCCATGCTTCCATGTTCCCACCCCACCAAAAAAGAGGACAGCTTACACATTGTCTTTGGAAGCCTTTCAGGTAGCCCCTGGATTTGCTGCTACTGCCATATACAAGGGTGTTGCTTAGCTGAGAAAGAGGCCGAGTAGCGCACAATCCCTGCAACGATTCCACTTTGCATTTATGATATATAGAATGGCTTAAACAGGGAAGACAGCATGTATAAAGTCACCCTTGTGCATTTCCCTTTTCATTTAAACCTCATGTGTCTGCCAATCTGTACGACTGCATGCTCTTGGAAGGAACTCTTTTCCATACCAGGAGAGAGGTTCAATGAAATTTAAAAATACAGGCCTTGCATGTCTTTGGTCACATGCTCTACCAACACACTTCTGCCCACTGGTAGAAACTTTCATTAGTCAGGCAATACTCTACCACCACCACCACCACCCCTTTGTCTTAAAGACCATTCAGACAACTGTTAAGTTATACCCTCCTTAAGAGAAGCAGTGTTTTTCAAAGTATCCTTGATCAGACAGCTTAATCAAAGTATTGGGATGTAATTTATTCTCACAGTAATAGCTGATCACCCCCAAAAAGAGAAAATTGGGTACATTTTTCTCTCTCTGGCTAATTATAGTGGTGACCATTTTTTTACACAGATATTTTGGAAGCATCACTAGTTAAGATAAGTCAATCTGAATTATGTCTTTGTGCTCATTTTGAAGGGGCTCTCAGACAGTTACTTTGGCTGGGAAAGAAGGGTTGTCTTGTCCTAGACATGGAAGAACACGAGAATTAGGCTCCTCACTCCCCCTTCCCCTACATATTTTCAGAAGATACTCATACATTGCCCTCTTCCAGCTCCCACCCATCTGGCTGCATTTTTCCCTGATCAAATCATTCTCTCAAGGAATTATTCTGCTGAGAAACCAAAGGGAAAAAGTGGGTGTCATTACAGCAAACACTTTGGCGGATTAGCAGCTATGAAAAAAAAATGTTGCCAAAGGATCTAACACGCATGGCAGTAAGATTTGTCTAATGACTGAAATCAAGTTTTAAAAGCGGGTATAAGTACAGTATGTTTTAACATTCTTCCCTTCCCTCAAAAAGAGTTCCCTGAAGATATTCGTTTGGGTTGGTTTTAGCAAAGCCAAGCCATCATATTACATGGAGATTCAACCCTCCATGATAATTGATAATTAAGATAAGGTGATAATTAAGATTTTTTCTTCTTCTTTACCTATGTCTGTATTACTGGTAGGGTATCTTTTTGCAGCCAAAGACTGTAGCTCCTTGGGGATAATTGAGGGGGCACATAGACAGAGTAAAGAAATAATTAGTGGGATCCAAGTCTAAAAAAGATATGTACATTTATTCTGTCTGGCACTCATTGCCAGTTTTTGGTTTACTGGCTACCACCTTTCCCATTCTCTTCCAAGTAACAGGCCATAGATAAAGGAAGATCTCTTAACCTAAGATTTGAACAAATCACTTACACCTGTGATAGAAATACAAACTACCCACCTTGGTTATAAATTATGTCCTAGTGAGTACAGGTAGTCCTTATTTAGAAATCCTGTCTTGTGAGGAACACTACTTATATATTCTGGCACTTTTTCAGGAACTTGAATGAGTAAAAGTGCTTTTCTACAGGCTTTAGGGAAAAAATTGGATTCTTGGCTTGCCTTCCTGAGATTTGGATTCACTGGAGCATTAGATGACAGACTCCGACTACATTTGGAATGCCCTCTCACAACACGGATTCTTTGGAATGAGAACAAGTTCTTTCCATATTCGCAAAAGAATTTTTTTCCCCTATTTTTTTTTCCTTGTGGCAAGCAGAGATGTCTGGGAGATGAGGTCACCAAAATGTCCCTCACAGCACATGATTGTTCACAAGTTGGCAGCAGCTGGAGGAAGCCTAATCCTGCAGTAAGCTGTATGTGGCAGGAGGAGGGAGAAAAAAACAGGAAGAAACAGAGAAAATAAAGTCAATGTGGCAACAACTAGCTGACTGATTTTCTGGGGTGGATGGCTTATAACAGGCTAACTTTCAACCCCACTGCCTGAGCAACAGAAAGGACTGTAAGCATCTTTAAACAACACATCAGTAGTGATTTGGCATTTAGCTGGTATTCTTGATGGCTAAAGATGAATTTTAGGAAGGATTGGCTTAGGCACTGAACAAGGTGAGATGTTAAGTACATCTTTGCAATCAAGTGCACATTTTTTATAAAAAAAATCAATTGGCTATATAGAGAGCTAAGCCTTAGGCTTATCTAGTACTGATATTTGCACTGCCTGACATTGATTCAATGGGCACTTTTCATAGCCCTATCTGGAGAAATTGAGACTTGAAACTGGAAATCTAATATACAAAGCTGATTGCATTCCACAAGATAATATTATTAATGGAAACTTGCCTCCCTATACATAAAGGAGGTTCCCCTTCTTGCCCAGTTAGTTATTTCAGTGATTTTCACACACACATCAGCAGCTGCTTGTGATTTTTTTTTTTAAAAGTGTGCATTTTAAATGCAAATGGTATTGAACATTATGTCTAGCATGACCCTAAACAGCTTGAAAATATGTAGAAAAATATATTTATATTGCTTGCCCATTTTTCCAATGCTACCCTCAGCAATTTGGAGATCTTTGCAAACATCCCTCTGTCTGCTCTGGGTTATCTGATAAGCTTCAAAGCACAAATTCTGTCCTTCTATATATTCCTGGCGCTTGTTACCATTGTTACTACCACAATTTTTATATGTAAATCTGTATATATAGACTGGTTGGTGTCCTTGTGGTTCTTTCTTTTTGGATTTCAGCTGAGGCAGTTTTAGGAATCAAGAATACACAAGCTTGTACTAGCCCATATTTATTTGTGCCATTTAGATTTTGCTTCTCAGCAACTCAATATAATTTTTCTAAAGAATAAAAAAAAATCTGTTTGGGTTGAGATGAAAGCATGACTAATCACTACCAGGCACCTAAGAAGAATCTCATCTAATCAAGAAGCATGCTTTAGCTCTGACTAATCCTTGATACACCAGAAAGCTTGGTAACTCAAATAATCAAAGGAAGCATTTTTTTTCTGCAGACACATGGAATTTTGAAGTTATTTTTCTTTAACAAATCCAATTTACTGCATTCAGACAATGCATTTGTCTGAAAGCCCTCACATTAGCTCACATTTGACACAAAATGTATCATATGAATCCACAAATCCAAAGCATTCATAATCCCATTTTGATTCACCACCATTGCAAACTTACAAAGGGTTCAATGCCTTATAATTAATGCTGCTGGGTTTTTTTTAATTTTGAAAAAATATGTCCATCATTGCAATATGTTCAAGCGCATATTTATCTTAGGCCTTATTATGTTAAACCAGATTGTATAATCTTATGTACAGTACCAGATTTGTACAAACATGGTTTACAAGCCAGAACTGGCTGGAATTCACAATAAGTCACAACCAAACAAAACATAGCATACAAAGCATTGTATGTAAAGCAGATTTTCATGATCAGTAATTCACCCCAGATAAGGACAACATGCTGAAATGAAGTGATGTGAAAATTTAAAATCTGCTTTAGAGGATTAAAGTTAAGAATTTTCTGAAGCCGGATCCCAGCCTCATCAGAATTTCACTAGATGGTTTTTTGGTTTTGGTGGCAGATAGCATGTGTCTTTTATGCAGGTATCAGAAGTTTTGTTCTCCAACAATTATCTGCCTCTCCTTCCTACAGCTGGAATAAGATAAACCTTGGCAAGATTGAGTTAATTGCTAACTATCTGGAATTTCCCATAAAGAAAATGACAGGGAGGGATAACAAAGGCAAATGGGGGAAGACGCTTTCCTTTAATATATTTGGAAGCACTTTTTAACACCTGGTGGCTTGTTTCTCCAAACTGCAATGCCAGATACAAAGATGAGGCTGTTGTTACACAAGACAAACAACCATCTTTAGGCTGCCTAGTCAGGAAGCGCTGCTGCATTATGATGTCAGCTGCAGAATGCAGATTGAGCTGTTGCTTTCAAAGCAGCTCTCTTCAACCTTTGCAGCAATAGAGCAGAAATCTTTGCTAAAGCAGAAGGTTAATAGCTGCAATAGCCCTAAGAAGCAGGGACCAAAAAAAAAAGCAAATATAAATAGTAGGGGCCATTTCAAATCTTGGCTGCTGCTTACAAATATACTCCACCCTGGAATCAGGACTTTTACCTTCAAGTAAAAAGGATTGCCATTTTTCCACCTATTCCTGGAAGCAATAGCCCAATAGTACAAATCTACAAATAGATTTGTAAGACTTCAATTCCCAGAATTCCCCAACCAGCACGAAATCCACACATCTTAAAATTGCTAAAGTTGAGAAACACTGATCCAATCCAAACTTCTCCAGCCTGGGTAAAACATCTACAAGGTATTTGATGGCTGAAGGCAGATCTATCGGCCAGATGCATCATCAAAAGGGTGTTTGGGAATCCAAAGGATTGGTTCACATTATATACTCAGTCATAGTTTGTTCCAATTGTTTTGATAAATTAGTCACATTTGTTAAGTTCACACATTATAACAGCTATAGTTTACAAACTGTAGGGGTAGGATTTGCAAAATGCAAAACAAAATCATATAGACTTTACTGAAGTGTGTAAATCTAATATAGGACAATTGTAACAGGACAATTTTCCTCACAACCATCTTAACATGCTATTTATTTTTTCTGTTCTTGAACTAGGCAAAAATATGCTATCATAAATTGTTCTGCACTATATTCCGATAGCAGTTGGTACTTTCTTACAGTTTTAATGCAGGACAAGTTAAGGAACAGGTTTTTTAAAAAAAATCAGTGTAGTCCTAGGCTGCATTAACAGAGGAAATTACATGAAAGAATTGGTACCCGCTATATACTGCCTTGATAAGACCACCCTTGGAATACTGCATCCAGTTCTGATTGTCACAATGCAAAAAAGATCTTGAGGCTGTAGAGCAGGGATGGGCAATTACGGCTCCTTCATGACTCGTGGACTTCAACTCCCAGAATTCCTGAACCAGCATGGCTGGCTCAGGAAT
>JAEANM010009335.1:0-16435 GCA_017656035.1 Myanophis thanlyinensis
CTGATTGGCTCAGTCTAAATGATCTCATGGATGGCCACGCCCGTGCTTGGATTCTATTCCCCAGCACTGTGGAGAATTTCTCCTTATTTTCAGGTAGAATCTCTCTTTGTTCAGTTTCCATCCATTATTCCTTGTCTGTTTTTCAAGTGCTTTGGAAAATAGCTTGACCCATCCTCTCTGTGGCAGCCCCTCAGATATTGGAACACTGCCATTATGTCTCCCCTTGACCTTCACTTCACCAACTAGCCATGCCCAGTTCCTGCAACTGTTCATCGTGTGTTTTAGCTTCCAGTCCCCTAATCATCTTGGTTTCTCTTCTGTGCACTTTTTCTAGTCTCAACATCTTCTTTATAGTGCGGTGACCAAAACTGGATGGAATATTCTAGGGGTGAGCTTACTAATGCTTTATAGAGTGTATTGGTACCTCACTTGATCTTGATTGAATCCCTCTGTTAATGCAATTTAGGATTGCATTGGCTTTTTTGACTGCTGCTGCACACTGTTGGCTCATATTTAATTGGTTGTCCATTAAGATTTCAAGATCCCTCTCATAGTTACTGTTATTAAGCCTGGTTTCACCCAATCTATATATGTACTTTTGTTTTTTCTTGCCTAAGTATAAGACTTTATTTTTCTCTACACTGAATTTCATTTTGTTAGATAGGGCCCAGTGTTCAAGTCTGTCAAGATCCATCTGGATCTTGAGACTATCATCTAGGACAGTGACGGCGAAGCTATGGCATGCCTGCCAGAGGTGGCATTCAGAGACCTCTGTGGGCACGCACGCCATCGCCCCACTGCATTTCTCCGTGGCATTTCTTGCCATTGTTTGCAGGGAAACAGAAGTTTGTGGGATTAAAAAAAAAGTTAAGTCAATCAATTCCAACTTCTCACAAAAGAAAATTATCTCACCTTTCGGATGTCAGTTGCTTTTTCTGCAGAGCTGCGAGTATTGTGACGCCCTGTTTCCCTGCCAGTCAGCTGTCTTTGACTTGCAGTTTGGGCACTCAGTCTCTAAAAGGTTTGCCATCACTGATCTAGGGTGTTGGCTATTCCTGCCAGCTTGTATCATCTGCAAATTTGATAAGCTCCCCTTCTATTCCCTCATCTAAGTTATTTATGTTATATACATTCAGAGCCTAGATGCTATATAATAATATACAAGTGAAGAATGACTGAATAGGACTAGAGCAAGATTGAATAGAAATGCAGCCAGCACACGATCTGTTTTATTCCATTAAAAATAGCAAATGCAACTAATATATCACAGAATCTGTCCTATCATTTTACTATAGAGTACTAAAATCAACTTTCTTTAGGCATCCAAATATCAGGATGATTTAGAGAGCTTCCTTGTTTACAGTGTCAAATGCCTTTGTCAGCTCAGTGAAGACAGAATAAGAAACTTGTTTGCTTGATGCACTTCTGGACTTGCCTCATGGTGAATATCATGTCTGCTATACTTGTTTCTGGCCAAAAACCACTATGCACCTTTGGAAGTCTGTTCAGGAGAACGAAGGGAAATATCTTGTTTGCAAAGGATAGCACTGAGGTACCTCTATATTTTTGTAGTCTGATTTGCTTCCCTTATTTTTATAAAGAACCGCAATGAGGGCATATAGAAGTCATCAGGAATCTCATCTGTTGATCAATTGAGGGAGGCAGGTCTGTGGCATCCAAGATTGGCTGCTGAGGAATCTACTGTAAAACATGACATTTCTGGATAACCTATTGAATAGGTTAGAAAATGTTTAGCCCAGTGGTTTTGTAGTCCTTCCTGGTCTTTCAATATACTTGGCCTATTATAATGGGGAGCATCCTGATTTAGAAGAACCATAAACTGACTTTATGGGCTGAAGAACTCTTGGTTGGTTGGCTGGGGAATTTTGGTAGTAGAAGTCCACACAAGTTAAGAGTTGCCCCGATTGAGGAACACTGCTCTGGTGATATGCATGTCTGCATAGCATTCTGCCTGCTCTGTCTTCCTCTGCCATCACTTATACTGCATTTCTCTCAGTTCCATCTGAACTTTGAACAGCAGGTGCTTAAACCTGTCTGTCTTTGAAACAGATATGGGTCATTCTGCCTCACGGCATTGACACTGGCATACCGTGCACTCTACCCCGCTGCAAATAAGCAGAAGAAGTGGGTCTCCTGTACATTTTTTTTTGGGGGGGGGGAAAGGAAAACAACCCCCCCCCCCAAATAAGTCCTAGTGTTTATTTCTGAGCCCCAAAGAAAATAAGACTGGGTCTTATTTTCCGGGAAACATGAGTATATAAATATATATTCCTAAACTGTACTTTAGAAACTCTGTCAAAACCTGCAAGATTTACTCTCATACAAAAGGCAGTCTTGTTCCTTGGTATTTTTGGAGATCCTTTCTGAGTTAAGGCATACCCTGCAGATATGAGGGTTTCTTCAGCAAATTTTCTATTCAGAAACGGTACTTATGTTAGAAATTCAAAACTGTGATAAAAAACAGGCCTATGTAGCCATGTGGCTTGCATTCAGTCACAGCTGCAGTGGCCACCATTTTTAACTCTGTGTCTTGTCTGGACCATTCAAGCTTATGAGGCAATTTCCAGAAGTTGGCAGTTTTTTCTTTTTGTCCCTGATCACATGGCCAAACAAGATGGTGATCTTTGCAGCCAGCCTGGCTCCAAGTTTTTTTGGTGCTGTGTGTAGGATCTGCTGCTGCCTGGGCTGAGAACTACTGGTAGCGTGCTAGAATTGCTCCTGTAAGTATTTCAATTTTTTTGTGGAAAAAATAGGAAATGAGACGCCCAGGAGGAGGAAGAGTTAATCCAAAGATGTAGAAATATAACAATTAAGCCAACAAAATGACAAAAAAGAGATAATACCAAAAATAATAAGGATGGATGAAAAAAGCCAAGGGAAGATTATTTTAAGGTAAATAAAAGAGGACCTGAAGAACCAGGAAGCTCTGACTGGGAGAAAGATGGGGCAAGAGTAGACATTTTGGAAATTAGACAATGGAAAAGGGTAGAGAAGGAAGAAAAGTTTAAAACAAACAGCCAAGAGGGGGATGCAGCTAGAAATACAGATCCAAAACAGGAATATGGGAGCCAAGCTAAAAAGCGAACAATTAAAGTGTTAAACTGAGCAAGAGACAATGGTTAGAAAGGAAATATGTTTAAATATAGCAGTGGCATAACTAGAAGTTAGAATAAGGAGGGAGATTAGAAAGAGAGGGATTAATAAATACACAATTTGATATAAGGAGAAATAATAAAAAAGGGAAATTATTATTAAGAACCAGGTAATGGAAATTATAACTCAGTATGAATATGTATACTATTATTAGAATTATATAAACCTGTGAAATGTAATAAATGGGATTAATAATATTTTATTTATAGTAAGATGTATACGTAGAATATGGTGACTGGCATAAAAATGATACACTGTAATACTGAAAAATTAAATTATGGAGTATAACTTTAATAATTAACTAATGGAAGATTATAACACAATAAAAATGTGTATTACTACTAGAATTCTATATAACTTGTTAAATGTAACAAATATGATTTAAGATCCTATCTGTATTAGAAGGTATGATACTTAGAATATGGGGATTGGCATAAAAATGACATGATAAAATCTTTAATAACTAAATAATGAATTATATAAGATTATTAATTGTAACAAATGAGACCTATATTATTTTGTTTGTACACTCATGTGCCACACTGTTCACACGTTAATGTTTATAAAAAATAAAAAACTTGGGAAAAAAAGAAATACTCTTGCGAAAGCAGTGAGTTGGACTAGATGACTTAAGATCCCTTCCATCTCTGTTACTACTGCAAGTCAAGAGTTCTGTAAAACCACTCCCCCATCTCCCACTAGCTGGAGACTGTTAAGCTAAGTGGAAAGTGGGGCTTTTTTTTTAAAGCAATTGGAATCAGAGTTTAGTAAATTACTGCTCCACCCCACTCGGGGCAGCTGTCTGAAGACACTTGAGCTGATCAGCAGAAATGTTTTTTTTTTTAAATAAAACAAACCCTTGAAACAGAGCTACTTGGAGGCAATTTAGTTCCTCCTTTGGCTGTACTGGAAACAGCTGATTAGCAGAGGTGGAAACAGCTGATTGGCAGTGTGCTGGAAGTAAGTCAGATCTTTATTCATTTAATGAGCTATTTGATTCAATTAATGAATTTGATTTTAAACTTTGTAAATTCAGTTTGATTCATTTGATGGATTTTTTGACTTATGAATCTAATGGGTAGGCTCCATTAGGTTTGTACCTCGAGGACTACTTGTATTTAAAAAACTCCCAATTTTCTCTAATAAACCAAGAAAAAAATCCTGAAATTATATAAAAAAATAACTATAAAATATGTAAATAAAAATTAAAATAATGAATCTATTAAGAAAAGATGGACATTCATTCTAATTCTTCGTTTCTCCAAACTGTTTTAAAAACAAGACTTCTATCAACAGAGCATTCCAGTTTGCATGGAAAATGAACTCTCATGTAAAAGAGCAAAGATTTGTCTTAATAGTAGCAAACTTCAGTGTTTAGAATCAAGAGATCTTGAAAAGTTTTTTTTTTAAAGTTCATTCTCAGAATAAGACTACTGGGTGTAGGGGTAAGTTAAAAATGAGACTGACAGGCAATGAGCCTCCCCCCCCCCTCTTTCTCGTTTTTCTTACTTTTCTTGCTACAATATGAACTATTCAGGAGATAAAGCCAGAATATATAACCATTTTACTCTGTTCATGGTTTAGTCTTTCTTTACCACTTTTTTTATGATTGACAGACTTAAGAAATTCCAGGTTTCTTAAGGTCTGCAGCTTATATTTTTATAGTAAAATTAAAATTATTTCTATTATATTATGAAAGTTATTGTTCAATTAATAAATAAAGCTAGTATATAAGTTTTTTACATGCAATAAATATATCAAACAACCATTTGGAGACTAAATATTCTATGCATAATTTTATGTACTTAATGTACCAAAGAAAATCACCACCAGTAAGCATCATTGTTCCAATTGTGCTATTCAAATTCCAAGAAATTGCTTTTCTATATAAAGTTGAAGGTTGTATTACCTACTCCTCATCTTTGCTTTTTGGGCCTAGTAAATTACAGTTACTACAGCTTTGGCTTCAAAGCAGAAATCTTACCTTAAGAATCCCGTATACTATCAGGAAGGGAATGGTTTGACTGTCTAAATATAAATAGTTTAAATATAAACACTTGGGATTTGTAGTTTTTAAAAATATAATACAGTGATTATTAATTTTGTTAAGTAATTATATTCAATAGGTCTGTCCTGACATCATTTAAAAACACAGTTGTATCAATACTTCCCCTCTGATCCTGGCAAACACAGCACATGTGATAAGCAACATGAATCTCAAAAAAATCACTTAGGACTTATGTATGTATTAGAACTAAGCTAATCACTAGATCTCTAAATATTCCATTAGTAAGAGAATCCCCACATCTAAACATACATATGTTAAGTATTTTTTACATTTAATTTTTAAAATGCAAGCAAATGCAGAATATAGGTCAGCAACAAACAAGATAGAGCAGGGGTGTCAAACTGGATTCCTTTGAGGGCCAGATCAGCACTGTAGTTCTCCTACATGGGCTGGCTGGAGGGAGGGAAGACGGGACAGACGCCTCCTGCAGCAACCTGCTAGCCAAAACCCTGCTGCACGGGAGCCAGGGCCTTACCCCACCAGATCTTTCCCCCCCTGTGCCCGGTTTTGACCTGAGTGCTGCAGGAGGCCAAAAACGGGGTGCAGGAGGGCATGCGTGATTCCCCACGCCCCATTTTGGCTGCCAGAGGCACTGCAGGCTGGTCCTTTGCTATTTTGAGGCTGGCCCCATGAGCCAATCTTTTTTTAAAAACTAGATACTCAATATTTTATTGCAGCAAAAAAGATAGAGATTTAAATTCATAGTACACCTATAAATAGATATTAAATATAATTATTTAACATATATAATAATTTATATAAGAATATAATTTATTATTCAATTTGCCCAAACAATTTATTCCTTTGACTTCCTTGTTAAATAATTAATTTTATTTATTTTTTTATTTTATCAAAATTTATATACTGCCCCCTCTCCCAAGGGACTCGGGGCGGTGCACAGCAGATAAAAACACATACATAGACAATCTAAAAACCACTTAAAATAATTATATAATGCTGATACAGATTAAAGTTTAAAAATTAAATTTGGAATTAAAATCAACAATTAAAAATTAAATTTAAAATTTGAAATTACAAAAATAAAATCTGAGTGAAATAATATAGATAATGGACTTAAGGTAACAGTAGTGATGACTTTCATTTTCTTTGTCAATACATGCAGAAAATACCTGTATAACTGATATACTTTTCAAACAGAGCATTTCTTTGGGGTAAAAAATCCCAATAAAATTTTGAGAGATAATTGTCAGAAAGATAGTAAAAGAGAATAAAACACTGTTTGGTAACAACTGATTTTTACCTTCAGTACTTAAACCTGGACTTGAAGTGAATTTTGCTACATCGACAATCTTGACAGCAAACTGTTGTCCAGTTTCTCTGTTGATACATCGCCGCACAACACTGAATGGACCCCTAGAAAGAACAACATTACTCAATTATTTAAACATTCAGAGATTCTCTTTTTCTTCTTTACAACTTTTATTTGTTTTTAATTGAATTTTCATTGAATTGACATTTCAAGAGGTATACATTGTTACAAAATAATATTGTTTTGTTAAACTTTTATTTAGAGAACTACAGCACTTTAATGATTTTTTGCTTTTAAAATAAATGAAAAACCCATTTAGTTGGCATTTTAATCCTACATTGCTTTGGAATGTATCAGCAACAGAGCAAACAGTTTAAGTAAGATTTTTTTTTCAAGAAAATGACATAACACGTCTATTTAACAATAAGGTGGAATTTCATGAAAACAGTCATATGAGAATACACAAATCAGTTTAGTTGGATTTAAAAAAAGTTTGCTGCAAATTATAAATGTGTAACATTCTGATAATAATTTTTTCCCTTCTAGTGGGGAAATGGTGGCTTGAGCAACTCCTGCAGAACTGGAGATGAGGTAACAATTGAATTTGGGCTCAGGCAGGATTCAGGCAGAACCCCTAATGGGAACAGCCAAAAGAAGAAGTGATCACTTTCACCCCAGGTTATGGCAATGTCAACTCCCTCTATCACATCTTCTTTATTAGTAAGATTAAGGCTCAGTATATCTATCTTTACTTCTAGTTCCCTCCTCTACCTTTTGGATGACAAAGTTGTCAGCTAGGCTGGTTAGGAATCTGTTTGATCCCCCACTCACTGCAAAGTTTATCTCCCAGTTGATATCTGGATAGTAAAAGTCTTCCATTACTATATATGGAGGTATGCTTCCTACATACATTTGTTAACTAGTTAGCCAAGAGTCATCCATTTCTTCTGATTGGTTGGGTGAAATATACACCTATGGCAATGCCACTCTCCCCCCTTTTATATTGACCCATATATATTCTGAAAGGGTTTTATCTTTGATCATATGCATTTCTTTAGATATGTAGTGATCTCTTACATATAGTGCAACTCCTTTTTGTAGATCTGCTTCTTTTGAACAATTTGTATCTATCCGTCGGTATATTCCAGTCATGGGTTTCATGCCACCAGGTTTCTGTAATGGCAACTATGTCATACTTACCCTTGTGTATTGCTTCTAGTTTGTTCCTCAAGTTTTGTGCATTTATATATAAGCATTTAAGACTTCTATGCCTGTCCATGGGTATGTTTCCTGCATCTCCTAATTCTTGAGTTTTTCTTTTTTTCTCATCACTCCCTACCTCATTGTTTGATTTGTTGTTTTGGGATTTATGATTGTTGTGTTTTCTAGAAATTTTAAAGAATGGTCACCCTCCCCTCTCAATTTTAGTTTAAAGCCCTTCTGATGAGTTGAGCCAAGTCTTTTTCTGAGTACATTTCGCACTGTTTTCATGAGGTGCTGTCCATCCCTTGCCAAAAATATTTTGTGTAGGTAATGCAGTCTATGGTATAGGTCAGTGGTGGCAAACCTATGGCATGCGTGACAGAGGGGGTACTCACAGAGCCCTTTCTATGGACCTGCACGTCATCAGCCCAGCATAGACTGGGATGCCTGAAGACGTCTGGAGAAGGGGCAGCCAGTGCAGGCCGAGCAGCGAGCTGCCTTGCTTTACATGTCCAATACAGTTCTTGCTTCACCAACTGAGTCACAACCTCTGTGCTTCCCCGGACTGCTTCTGGAATCAGGTTCCGACCGAGGCAGCAAAGCCACAGGGGGCTTGCCAGGAAGCCTGGCAGCATGTTTACAAGGTGGCAGCATCCAGGAGGGATGAAGTGCTGCGTCTCTATCAGGCCTTGTTGTAAGAATGGGTGTTGGTCTTACCTGATACGTCACTTCTCAGTGTACTGAGAGAGAATCCAAGAAATGGGTTAACTTGTCTCTTAGCTCTGTAGACTGAGTCTGTCAATCTTATTTAACCATGCCTCCTCTTCTGGTGTTCCCCAGTTTTGACAAGGTTGCAAGATTGACATAATTGTATTCATCCATGCAGGTTCCACTGCTATTTGGCTCAGGACCAGACAACAGTCAGGGCAGGATTGGATTGCTTAAAGTTTGGAATTCTCTGTCAAATAATTTTAAGTCAATGAAAGCATTTGGGATTGCTTTCCTTACTTTGTTTGGATCATCTTATGCTTCTGAGCAGCTGTTTTCAGCTTTGAATTATACCAAATCTGACACCAGAAACAGACTAACAGATGACCTGAGTGCTGCATGTGTTGCTCTCAAATTTACAAAGTATGAACCAAGGTTAGACAAATTATCAGCATGCATACAACAGCAAAAATCCCATTGATTGTTCAAAAACATGCCAAATGCAAACTTTTAACTTTCAATAAAAAATTGTATCATTGAAAGCTGTTATTGTGTTTTTCTTTTAAGACAAAATATGTTGATGTATGAGTAGTTTTTTCTAAACTAAAACTTTAGTATTCAGGTTAAATTGCTGTGTTGGCACTTTGTGATACATAAGTGGGTTTTCGGTTGCAGTTTGGGCACTTGGTCTCTAAAATGTTCACCATCACTGGTGTAGGTAATGCAGTTCATAGTCCAGGAAACCAAATTTTTCTTGGCAACAACGCTTTAACCAATGGTTTATTTCTAGAATTCTTTTTTCCCTCAGTACTCACCTTTCATTGGGAGTACTGATAAGAACACTGCATGTGCTCCTAGCTCCTTAACTTTATTGCCTAGTTGCTTATAATCTCTCAATGTTGTACTTAGGTTCTTTGTTGTGTCATCCCAATGTGAAGGAGGAAAGGGTAATAATATATGGGCTTAATTATTTTGGTTAGGTTCTCAGCCACATCTTTGATTTTTGCTCCAGGGAGACAATTTACCTCCTTAGATTGTATGTCTGATGTATGCTGGTTCTATTCCTTTGTGAATAGAATCTCCTATTACTAACAATGCCTTCCTTGGGGGGGGGGGAGCAATCTGGGGTGATTTTCTGTTTATCTCAGGTGTGTCTGTTGATGTGACCTTTTAAGGGATATTTGATGATGTTTATTTTCTAGCTGTCTGCATGTTTTCTTTTAGGGGGAGGTTGTAGGTCTGCATATTTTCATCTAGGGGGAGAAATCGATTGCTCAGTTTTAATTGGGCTGCTTCTGGTTGGCTTAGATTGGGCGCAGGGGATTGTTAGATGTATGCTGTTTCTTTGTTTGATTATTGTGTTTCCTTCTACTTGTGACATACCTCCATTTGTCTTCCTCCAAGGGTTTATCAGCAAGGTCAAATTCTCTGGGAGTTATTTGTTCATTATTTGATTCAATTTGGGTATAGCTTTTTTGTGTAGGTTGGAATTTGGCTAGAGTTGCCTCTAGATCCCTTACCTTTTCTTCTAGTAGTTCAAATAGTTTGCATTTAAATACATGTATAATTTGGATGTTCTTTGGGCATAAACAAATATGTTGTATTAAAGGTAGAGATGCATGACAGACATAATTCATAATTAAGCAAAGATCTAGAACAATGGGGAATAACCTCAAACTGACAGAAGAGAAATTCAAAAGTAATGTTAGAAAGTATTATGTCATAGAAGGAGTAATGGAAGGTTTGAACCAACTTCCAGTGGAAATAGTGGGTCAATAATCAGTAACTGAGTTTAAACTTGATTGGGATAAAGACACATCCATCATCTGACAAAAATTAAATAATTAAAAATAATAAGTTAACTAAAAAGAAAACAAAAAGCAATGAACTTAAAGGGACACTTGATGAATCACTAGGTTGTCTTCTGCTGTCAATTTTTTATGTTGTTGGTGGCAGTGTGATTTCTCAGCAGCAAAAGACTCTGAACTGGAAACTGATAGCCCGGGTTCAAGACCCAAGTGTCACGCAATGGCATGAGCTTCCGTTCCTGCCTCAGCTCCTGCCCACCTAGCAGTTTGAAAACATGCAAAATGCAAATAGATGAATAGATACCACTTTGGTGGAAAGATAAGTGTTCTACGCACATGACCACGGAAAATGTCTTCAGACAACACTGGCTCCCTCAGCCAAGAAATGGGGACCAGCACCATGCTTAGAATCAGATACAACTAGACAGGGAAAGCTATACCTATAATTTGTTGGACTTTATGTGCCAAATGACAATAAAATAATTTTTTGTCAGCATGTAATGGATCAACACTCTTGTACGGAATGGCCTTTCCACAGCTTCCCTTCAGGCAGGGGAATTAAGTCAAAGTACCAAAGTCTGTCTTTCTTTTATTCCTTTTCTTTTTTACTTAATGGACAATGTGATGCTACTAAGATTGTTGGAAATAAAAGAATGGAAATTCTAGATAATATACTTCTTTCAGAAAGACATAAATCTTTTTCAAGAATTGATTTGATATAGATTTTGAAGTGTCTGGTGAAGATTGCCATGATGGGTATTCACTTAAGACCTTTTCTGATCACAATCTGAAAACTTCTGATTACACAGTTAATTATGTAAGAAAAAATTTACAACTTTTAGATCGAATATAAAGAAATACAAAAACTGGTTGTAGAAGACTGTAAAAACAAATTAAAAGAATTTTTAATAACAATTTTGATAAAGGTGCTGACTTGAAGACTATTTGGGTAAATTATAGTAAACCTGTAATGAGAGGTTACTTTATTCAATATAATTGTGAGTTAAGAAACAAATTCAAGAAAAAAAAATGAGAGTACACTATAGGAAATTGAAAGGAAAAACAATGAATTACAGAAGGAACCAACAGCCTCTGCTACTTTATATCAAATTAAATTTTTACATCAACAATTATCTATGTTAAACCAGAGAAATAGAGACTAAATTAAATTACGTGAAGCATAATAAAACTGCATTGGTAAATAAACCAGGGAAATGGCAGGCATATAAAGTGATAAAGAAAACTATATTAAGGATTGAGGAAGGCAATACTGTATGAAGAGATAATGTTAAGTATTTAGAAATCTATTATTTCTATTCAACTTTGTAGAAAAGACAGGACATTTCCCTGGAAATATTGCTGAATATTTGAAAAAACAGGATTTACCAAAACTTTTACAATCACCAAAACAAATTATGAATAGCCCCAACATTTGAAATATCAGAAACCATTGAAAAAGCAAAATAAGGAGAACCTGGGCTTGATGGATTACTGAGTTTGTATTATAAATGTTTTGAAAATATTTAAAACCACTTAACAACACCATGAACTATTTTGCAGGGATCTGCTATACCAGAATTTGGAGAGACTAATATCGCTTACAGTGGTTAGAATGCTGTATTGTGGGCTAATTCTGCTGACTGCCAGGGGTAGCTCTAGGTTTACCCAGCCTTCCATCCTTCCAAAGTCATTAAAATGAGGACCCAAATTGTTGGGGGCAGTATGTTGATCCTGTAAACTGCTTAGAGAAGGCTGTAAAGCACTGTGAACAGGTGTATAAGCATTACTGTTATTACCAAAAGAAGGAAAAGATTTAATTTCAGCTAAGAATTATAAGCAGATTCATTGTTAATAGTATAACATTTACATCAATATTGGCTGATAGATACATCTTTTTTTAAACAGTGGGGGAAGCAAAGTGCAGGCCATGAGGGTCTGCTTGTTTAGAGGCAAAAAATCCTATTTGGATTTTGGTAGGAAAGCTCTTGAAAAGAAAGGTTGCACAATAAGAAAAGGAGTGGAGTGTGCCTCAGGGGGATGGGGTAGACCCTAGGAGGCTCAGTGCCGGTTGCATATTAGTGTTTCCACTGAGGGCCTGAAAACCCTGCTTTGTTTTTGATAGAGATGATTTTCAGGTCCTGAAACCCCACCACCCCCAGACTTCTTGAGGCTTCTTATCTCTGCCTATTTAACAAGTCACTCAACACCGAACAAAGTAGTCATGTTGGTAGTTGGGTGATATCTCATTTAATGACTGCTTCACTCAAAGTCCAAATTTGAGTCTCAGTTGGGGTCATAAAGTGGAATCAGAAACTCCTTATATATTGACAATATGAAAATATTTGCCACAATTTAAAAGAATAATATTAAAGATTTAAACACTATTATTACAAAAGAGACAAAAGATCCTCCTATTGCTCTAAAGAATGTATGGGGAACTGATTTAGTTAATACAATAGCTGAATCAAAACAGAAATCACTATGTAAATCAGGAAATATACTTTCTGCCTCTATCCAAAAGTGGCCCTTATCTTTAGTTAAATCAACCTATTCACACTGTGTGCACTATTACTAGGCAAGTTGTATTTGAGAGAATTAATTTTGTTATTGAACAACTACAGTGCTGTTGGCAATCCAAAATGTTAATAAACCTCAAACCTGAATATTTAAGGAAGCAAAAGTTAAGTTTTTGCTTTTTTAGAAGAATATCTATGTGTGCACAATTTTTGGGCAACTATTAGTGTGCAGAATTATTATACAACTAAAGGAAAAGGGGAAATTTGCCCATCTCACTCATTTATTTGCATCTAAGGTGAGAATAAACAAACTAAAGATATACAAATAAACTTATTTCCGACATTTTGAAACAAAAAATCAGTGACCAATATAACCACCCTTCCATTCATGAAGTCTGCCAGTTTCTTCTCGCAGCAATTTATTATGTCCCCCTTTTTTTCCAATAATCCAACAGTCATAAGCTCAGGTACGGAGTCACTTCTCCAACAGTTCAGCTCTCTAAAATTTCTGTACCCAAGTCAATCAGTCTGTTACAGTTCAATCTTTATTGTAGTTCGGGGGGGGGGGAGGGGGGGGGCTGAAAATATCCTTATTTTTAAAATCCCTTAATCAGTTCAGCAATTCATTCTTTCCAGTGTGTGTAATTTTCCCTTCCAACAGCAGATGGCAGTATTAAATTGAATTTAAATGTTAAACACTTTTTTAAAAATCCACATTTTAGAGGTAATGTTAATGAAAATATATAATTCCAATCTCCAAATTGTCTCTCCCAGACACTGCTAAGTCATTTTTAAAATCTAATCTTCTATATTTGAACAAGATTTTTTTTGTCTTCCCATTTAAATATTCCTTCTGTTTCAAGCCAGTTTTTTTTCCTCCAGACTTTCCTTTGCTGCCAATTCCTGATAGTTGTGGGTTTATTTCTTTTTTAAATAGTCTTTTGGGGGTCAGAAGTAAATTAAAAATGAATTTTCTCTCACCCATGTCTGCACACTATCCAGCACTCCTGCTCAAAATCTTAGATGGTGCCAGTTGTCACAGCCTTGGGCAGCCCTCTTAGGCTGCCTCTTTGTCCTGCCATGGCATGGAGGAATTTAAGCCCGGGGGTTCTGCAGGAGAGTTGCAGACTCTCCTCGACCTCACTGGGTGCCTCTCCTTAGCTTCCCTGCCCCTACAGGGCAACTTTTGTTTCCTTTGGGAGCTCACAGGCGAGGGAAGGCTAGAAGGGAGGGGGAGTGCTCCACCTACCCTTCTAGTTGCGCGGAGACATCAATCGGAAGCTTCTACCAACTGTAGTTTATGAATGTTGGTCAAGGGCAGTTCTCAGCCCTTTAGGGTAGACTAAGGAGCAGACTCTACTGGAAAAACTGAACTACAATAACAGAATCTTGCAACTCTGGTCTTGTTTTATTTCCTGTCACTTATATTCCAATGAATCAAGGAGAAGCCTGCTTGAGTGTCCTCTGTATTCTATGTTATTTCCCAGGATTTAAGGAATGTTTCAGCCCTCTTTGCTTATGTTCTTGGCTATTTTCCCCAGAGTGATCTACCTGATTTTCTTTAGCAGGCCTTGTAAAATCTATTATAGTTGTTCAAACAGCAAGTGATAAGAGCATGAGTGAACAACTTTCCCAATCCAATGTAACTGACACATAACTATTCTTCAAGCAGGAGCCATGAATCTAGAATTTCCAAATTGAAGGCCACTTCTGTGTCGGGAAGTAGAATCCCTTTTAGAGTGGAAAGATATTTTCGCTGTAATCCTTAGTTTCACAAACTGAAAGGCATTCCATATGGTAAGGATTCACATGAAGTCTGTTCTTAGCCATCTATATTAGGCACCACAGCCTTCAGACAATGGATCAGTAATTCTTCCATTCAGGCCAGGGATGAGCTACCTAGCCACCAAGTAATCTCAACTCTGAATTGTGCATGGAAACCTATTAGCAATTATAGGAGTACCCATAGTACCAATGCTGCAGGAATCTGGTAGCTTTTACTTACATGAACTGGAGGGCCGCCGTCTATGGAAATTGCAGCTTCAGCAATTTAAAAAGCAATGTAGGTGTAAAGCATACTGCAATAGTTGATTCTTAAGATAATAAGGGCATCATGATACAGATAAGGTTGCAACTGGCACACCAGCCTAAGTTGGGCAAGGACTATCTTAGCCTTTACCTCTACCGGTCAAATTAGCAGTAGCTATCAGTTTGGGAAAACTACCAAGTCACCCCTTAGGGGAATTATCTCTATATCCAGTTATCACTGGAGCAAGCAAAGTGCTAAGTGATTAGAACCTCCAACAAATAGAACCTCCATCTTGCAGAGATTCAACCTCGTGCAGACTCTAATAGTTCCCATACATCAGATCAGGATTCCCACCATCTCATCAAGATAGTCAGATGTGGCCACATATAATTGGATATGTTCAGAATACTGGTGATATCTGCACATGTGTCTTCTCATGTAGGTATTACGTAATGCAGAAGAAAGTCAGATACTGCCACAACCATAAGTAGTTAGCCATTTGGACAATCCATCACTACTGCTAGTGCTCCTTCCTAAGTGGTGCCACTAAAAAAACCATGCCAATTTTCAACCTTTGCAGATGATCCATGATCAATAGTGTTAAAGGCCATCAAGAGGTCTAAAATTACCAGGGAAGCTAGTAAAGACATCTTTGTCCTAATGCAGGTAACCCATTAGGATGACCACAGTGATTTCTATCTCGGCCGTGATTGAAATGGATCTACACAATCTTCCTCTAATGTGAACTGTATTTGTCACTACATTTTCCTTTCAAAAACCCTCAGTAACAAATAGAAGACTGTAGACTAGACAATAATTATCAAGATCTGCTGGTTTCAGGGAGGATCCTTTTGAGACCGGTGGCACCAGAATTCCCATCAAGATATCTGCCATTTCATCTCTTGGAGTTCTTTGGTAAATCAAAGGGCTCTAGGCATTGTTGCACAAGGAGGAGCTGCTAAAGTATAATTCTGTTGTGCATATCCCAGAGTCAGATCAAACAAGTCCTTAATAAGATTACGTAACAGATTGCTAGGATGCAGCAGGCAACTGGGATGGACTATGATAATTGACTGACTTATGAGGAGTCACATTGCAGCCAGAGTAATCTAATGATGGCAAAAATCTCATTCTTATATTCTTCAGTTTCAGGATGCTAACAAATTGTTCAGAGATGAAGACTAGATGTGCATGTTAAGACTGAGATTATTTGAGTCAAATTCATTTTTATCACGATGATAATGAATTTCTGAACTTTCCCAAAACATCATGATTAAAATCTCTTAGGATCAAAGGTGAAGAATACTCCACAATCACCCCCCCTCCCAAAATAAGCATTAAGGGCTAGATACAGACCCAATCATGCAGTGTGGGCAATATCCTACACTGTCCCTCTGTTCAATGTCATAAGCACAGATTTCCCTTAATATATTAATATGCATTTTCAGCTACTCTATATCAGTCATTCCAAAGTGTGTAGAACTGACAGTGAAACTTGTAATATTTATATAAAAATCATATTTTGATTATTACATTAGGTTGCTGAGATTAGAAAAGATATGTATACATTCTTTTTTTAAATTTTTTTTATTGATAATAACAACAAAACAAAAACAAAAACAATAGAAACAATATTTCACCCTGTGCTATACATAAGAA
>JAEANM010009336.1:0-13190 GCA_017656035.1 Myanophis thanlyinensis
AATAGCAATTAAAACAAATTAAAAAATTAAAATTAGATGGTTATCAAATTAAAAATTATAAAATTATAAAATCTAAAACAATTATTACCATCCCCAAATAAATTAATGTTGGGCCAGACCAGCCTGTTTGAACAAATGTGTCTTTAATGCACGCCGGAAGGTCTGCAGGACTGTGAATATACTAATGACATTCTGTGCAAGATCTCTAAATGCTATCTTGTAAGTCAATAAACTATGGTTAACACCAGTAGTGTGCTAGTAAATATTTAAGAACCAGTTCTGCCAGATTCACTGTCACCCCCTGCACCACACCTCTAACTGCAGAACAGCTGATTGAGGCATTGAGTCGATTGATTGAGTTCAACTGTCTCTCAACTAGCTCATAAAATTCCAGAAACTTTAGCTTAAATTTGTTATGCTGATGTACGATAAATAACTAAAACTAGAGCAACTAAATAAATCTGTATGCCTTGATAGTTCTAGAGATATGAAAATATAGTAGATATAGTAAAGGGTTTGTAAGATATAAAAATGCTGGTAGGTAGTCTATGGTCAGCTGCAAGTATGAAAATACATGGAAAGAAGTGAACTGTTTGGTTTCTTCCCACTGTTATGTTGAAATGTGAACTAGGTATGTCAAGCAAAACATAGAACACAGACTGAATGAAATGGAAGTAGGTTACTCAATGGCATTTGGTAAAACAAGAAGACATAGGGTCCAGAATGAAAAAGTAATGAATGAATGTGGCTTGAATGCAGGAATGAGTGATTGGTACAAAAAAAAGTACATACTGTAGAAGTGGTTTGGTCCCATTAAGAGAATGAATGACAACTAATTTCTAAAACAAATACACGAAAGAATAGGATTAAGAGGAAGGGGAAGTTCAAGAAAGTTATGGTTGAAAAGAACTGATGAGGTATGCAAAGAGAGAGGTGTGAAGTTTAAAGAATAAAAGGAAATACATGCATCAGAGCATGGATATGGTGGAAACATGGATGATTTGCTAGCAATAGCAATAGTACTTAGATTTGTATACCGCTTCACAGCCCTTTACAGCCCTCTCAAAGTGATTTACAGAGGCAGCATATTGCCCACAACAATCTGGGTCTTCATTTTACCAACTTTGAAAGGATGGAAGGATGAGTCAACCTTGAGTCAGTCAGAATCAAAATGTTGGCAGTCAGTAGAATTAGCCTATAATACTACATTCAAACCACTGTGCCACCATGGCTCTTCAAAGGACAGATAAGCACAGAGAATAAGCAAACTGAGTTAATGTAAACCAGATTTAGCCATATTTCCATTCCTCTTCTCATGCCTCTAGCTTTTTTCTGTTACTATTTCTTATTTCTCCTGAGTGTTTTTGTAACACGGTTTATCCTTAAATAGAATAACATGATGGATACGCATATATGTACCAACAAGTACAATATGAATCTTTCATACTATTTAGAAATAAACAGATTCTTTAATCCATATACTAGATATAAAGGAGGAATTAAATGGGTTTAGTTGACTCCTGTGAAATTCCCTGCAAGTCACCATAAAAAGTACACAAATGATGACTACTATCAGCAAAAGATGGAAATACATTAGAAATGTAGTACTTCATAACATCAGTTATTAACAGAATAGAGTAACAGAATACTGGTCAGCAATGGATGAAAAAGGGAAGAGTAGGGAATTCTTCTTAACTTCTTCAATTGCCTCCTTCCTTAAGCTAACATTACTATGTTCATTACCATCCCAGTTGATCTTTCTTTGGATTCAAAATATTTCCTATCTTTCTTGTTATCTTTGCTCTTCAGCTGAATATGAGCAGTAATGAAACCCACTGGATTCTAGCCAGTTTATTAATGGTGCAAATGTTGGCACTCAATCTTTGAGTCATAATTATTGAGTCAACTCAATCGTAATAAAAATATTTATTATATATTAAATCAATTTATTTTATCCTTCTCTAATTTAAAAGGGTTCATTCTTTGCAATTCTAAAGAGTTGAGAAAAAGAATTTCATGCATTACTACATATATATTTAAGTTCATATCTATCCTTATTTGGTTGTGGATGAGAGACCAACCTCATGTACATTATCAAGACATATGCAGATGGACCAGGTGAGGGTTAATGCACCCAGTTCCCTCTGTCTAGATATGGTTCAGCAAAAAACTAGACTGGAAAAGCAAAATATTTGCTTCCCATAGAAAGTCAATAGGGAATTCATCATCCTTGTAAGGAAATCCAGCTATCTGGCACCAATTTTGTGATTGATGCTGATATTGGGTCAAGAGGCAGAATAGTTAAGACTTTTTAATATCATGACTTATAGTGTCCCACTATTGAGACAAAGGTGTGAGGTACTATTCTTCAATAGCTTCACTCTTACTTGGAGTGTACATTTCAGAAGATGACTTTCAGGGACTTTTTTTTAAAGTTCCACTGCTGTTAATCTATGGGACCCCATAGGGATCCGTTCTGTAACTCTTGTCATATCATCTGTATGTTACCACTGGACAAGATCATCTTCCAGGGAATCTGGAACTGGATGTTGTTAATATAGAATTGATACTCTGTCATTTGACAGATGAAGACATGCCAGTGTCACATTAGTATAAGGATGTTGTAACAAGTTGGAGAAGAGCCAGTGGACTGAATGATTTATTATAGGACAGTAATTTGTGGTTTGTGACTCATAGGTGAGAGAATTATGAAATCTTAATCCTGGAAATATAAGCCATAAGCCACAAATAATAGATGATGTTGCATTCCTCTCTAAGGAACACATGGATATCCTTGGTATTTTCTCAGGTTCATCTCTGTCACTCAGATTAAGTGTTACTCTATCCTGCTACTCTTGACCAAAAACAAATTTGATTCTACAATTGTCTAACTTTGGTGGTCATGTAAAGATTTTGTTGTCACTTTTGGATTTGAAACTTAGCAAATACAACCTAGCCATTTCCTACCCCACTTTGTAAAAATGTCTCCTTATTAGACTACTCTTTGCTGCTGTTACTCCAAAATTTAAAAATATTATTTTATGGCTATTAATAATCATAATCTTCCTAAGAGACGTAGGCTATAAATTAGCTATAATTAATAAATAAACAGCTCTTCAACCAATATTAAAGAATTCATTCTTAAGATTTTCCATCACTGTTCACATGTACAGGTAAATTTAGATTTACCTGTATCTGATACTTTGATACTCCTTTTGTCTCACGAAGAACATCTCCTGTATGTTCCCAGTATCCTCTCAAGCCTCTATCTCATCCTCCCATTCACATTTCCCAAAACCTGGTCTCAAGAGGGCCATTACTTCTTGTACTGGTTCCAGCACTACAAGTCATTATAATTTGTAACCATTAACTGTATATACTACAATTTTGCCTAATCCTAAATGCTCAAATGATGAAACACATAGGCTAAATGTGAACTGTTACAAAAATACTAGTTTTTATTTGCTCTGATTGTCTTTTCATTCATCTTTATTAGATGTGATAGATTCTAGTTTTTGAGAAACGACAATTCACCTTTTCTGCTTATCTTCTGCTACCTCTTACTTCTCTTCTAATTGTTTTTAAAAAATTAAAAATGCATTTAAACAGAAAAGAAGAGAAAGAAAAAAAGAGAGAGAAAAGAAAAGAAAAGGAAAGGAAGGAAGAAAGAAAGAGAGAGAGAGAGATCAACTATTGATGAGGTGGTATAGAGATCTTGAGTTCTGGGCACTCTTTGGGTACAAAGCCAGTTGAGTAACTTTGCATCAATTACTCCCTCTCAGGCTTAGGAAGGAGTAGTGGTGCACCCTTCTCTCAGGCTAACTTGTCTTAAACCTCCCCTCCTTTAAATATTGTTTTACAGTTAGCCTAGGATTACTGTCAATTAGTCTTAGTTTTCAGTCAAATAACACAAAAAGTATATTTTAGTTTGAATCTAGACTTCAAATCCATTTAAAGATGATTATTATTAGTACTGAACTGGAAAATCACAGTCAAGATACTAAAAAATCTTGCTATACCACATAAAAAAATAAGCTGCTGTTTTTATGGTATAAATTCTAAAGTTTCAGTTTTTGTTTTTGTTACATCTACAACTACAGTTCATTAACAAGTTCAGATAAAAAAATCAATTTTAATTTATAGTTTCATATTCAAACTTATTTTAGAAACATAGTTATAGTTTAGATTTAGCAAGAAATAAGTAATTGAAAATTCTGTGATTTTGTGGCTTACACGATGGGAAGGAAAAAGTAACCTGTTGCATGACAAGCTACAAGCTTTGTTTGTATTTCAGTCTATTAAGAATAAACATAAATGTTTGATCATAGCCATCACAAATCTCACAAAATTGATGAATGCCTTTAATTTCTTCTATTGTACAGACCGAAGAAGGAGACAATTTCTCTTGGTGTTTTTTCCCCCCACTAGTTTAATTCAAATTGAAATAAAAAAAAATGGGATTTCCAAAAATGTATTTCTATTGAATCATGAAATAAAATGTTTTAAAGTGTAAGGATTTATAGGTAATCTGTTCCAGCATATCCAGAAGCAAAGAAAAGGTTGTTATAAATCACTCACTTTTGATATCTGCATATTTTTTCATTTCACTTGTTATTATTTTTCTAACTAAATATATCTACTAGTTCCCTGGGGATGATTGGTCTATTTTTCATGATAGGCCTGATGATTAAACAGTGAAACAGATGGTTTTAATCGAACTCCTTTGAATATAAAATAATTTATCAGTACTTCTCATTTTTATCACCTCAGGAAAAAAAAGAGGGGGAGGTAAATCAGAAAGTGATAGCAATGAAAACATTTAAACAACTCTGACTTTCTTTTTCTCCTGTGTAAAGAATTAAGAACAAATTAAAGTATAAGATACTGGCATAGCTTGATACTGAGGCTTAATAGTTGGTAACTTTATGTTGTTCATTTGCTGTAAAAAATGTTTTTGAAATTGGTTAATGATTAAATTTACAACTATATAGCTCTACAATAGAAAACTTTTAATAAGGAATATAAAAGGTAACATAACTCTCAATGTTTAATATTTAATATTGTAGTAATTGTACTATAAGACAAAATGAGATATTTTAGGAATACAGTTAGTTTGATGCGCGGCAGTTAAAAATCAGACATAATATAAAGGTACGTTTTCAGCCGGTTGCGTTTTATTAAAAGTGATAAACTTTCTTGAATTTGAACTCACATCATCAGATGCATAGGGTAGATACATTGAGGTAGGATTTAAATTGGGATAAAAAATGTGGGGTGGGGGGGAGAGTCATCTGGTTAAGCAGATGCTGATTCCATATGAGACACTTTACAGGTTCTTTTATCCCTATTGTAATGTGTTAAAAGCTCACTGTTTTCACTGAGACCTTTTGAGATGGCCTGGAACTTCTTGATGTACGTAAATTCAACAATCTCCAATTCCATTGTACTAGTAAAATTTCTTTGTTCGAAAATAGCTACTTTGAAATCTATAAAGGAACATCTTGAGAAGTTAAAATGCTCTGATATTAGTTTGCCTTTGTCTTGAATTATGACGTCAACTGCTGGCAGATTATGGCATATATTAAAAAAAAAAATCACAGAAGATGCTTGGGACAGTAATTGTTGGTATAAATGTATGTCACACGGAAGAACTTCCCCTCCCTTTCCCCTCCCACTTCATTTTAATTTCAGTCTTATATCAGTTTAGCCATTCCGCATATCTGATGAAATAACCTGTATTCCACAAAAATAGATCTTTTTAATAAAATGTGCTACTGTGAAAAGACCAAATTTTAGAAGTTCTTTCTATTTTTACATGTAGCTTTTATAAAGGGAACTACAGTATCCAAAGACTGCTCTTGATGCTGTCTCAAGGAGACCAATTTCCTCTCACCCTGCTGTTTCCTTAGACTCTAAAAAATATGCTCTGTGGGGTGGGAGATGATCCTAAGCAAATTTGGGCAGGAAACAGGATGCATGAGCAAAAACCTATTTCTTTAATTTCATTCTTTCTCTTCAGCAGCCAAGAGAATCTATACACTTCTTGGCCTCAATCCAATCTTGTGATTTCTGATTGTGCTATGCTAGTTTTCTCTCCCCCTTTCTCTCTTCTGCAAATCCCTGCATAGCCCAGTTACGTTTCTAAAGTCAATAATTTGGGGAGCTGCAAATAGGAAAGGGAATTTGATCTGCCAATGGCATTCAGTTTACTGGTAGACACACTATGAGGTATAACCTAACGCAGTGTAACAATTTTGTTAAGAACAAATAATAATCCTTGCTAAACTGTAATATTTTGATTGAGAGCTAATAAAAATCTTGTGTTCCTAATTACCTTAGGTCACAGAAAGTGAGACCACTTATCCAGTTTTTGTTGATTTTTAAAAAGCTAAGCAGAATTAAACGTTTAATTCCTAGATAGGAATCCACCAGGAACTTCTATGTCTATTGAGTAGACAGGCAGGAAAAAAACCCCACACAGGACACCCATGGTAAACTGCTCATTTCCTGTTGTCAAGAAAACAACATGAATGTGCCCATCTAGTCACCAAAAACTGAGCTTGACTGAACAACTTGTTAAGAATTAATTAAGTTAGAATTAAATTCCAAATTTAATTTGGCTCAGGCAGGAATAAGCCTGAGCAATTTTTATATATGCCTATACATGTTAGATCTATAACTTCATTTTAGCTTCAACCCCTAATGATTCCTGTGGTTCTAATATCATTATGGTTTGAATATGTAGCCCTCTGACAGTAACTATACAATTTAAGTAAAACACTGTCTCTTTTAAAGCATGACTGAGAACTTATGTTTGTACTAGAAAAAAAAAGTTTTTAGCCATAGAAATAGACAAGTTTTTTATTACAATCCAATGCTACTCATTAATTCAATATTAGGCTGCCACATTTCATTTGTTTGGACTCACCTGGCATTTATTACTCTAAGTACATCTTTTGTCTTATTCACTATTCACAGTGAGGATATTAGAGAGAGAAAAATGGAAGATTACAACATTGCTACCGAATTGGGAAAATTCAGAACAAAGCAAATATTAAATCAGGATCACCTTCTGTTACTTTCCATATTCTGACAATTGTATGAACTGGTTTTCAGACTATGGTCACTATTTCTTCATCTATTTTTCTATCATATTGATAAACATGACAAAAATGCTAAATGCTAACCATCTGCTACATTACTTTCAATAATTTTATCCCTTCATTTCTTAAATTAAATTTTTGCTTTGCTAAGATGATATGTACTATTGATGATATTCAAAGTTCCAATAAGCTAATTTTTATTCACTCTCTTAACATTAATCAAGAGTTCAATCAGAAATCCATTCTAACCATAATTTGCTTTAATAAACACAAGAGGGTTAAAACTGATTTTTTAAAATATAAGTTTCACAATGGAAAAAATAATTTTTACTATATATACACAAGTATTGTAAAAACAAGTATAATTATACTAGGAGTTTTAGATAGTGCAAGTTTAAATATAACTAATCTATTTTAAAAGTATACGATGAATTGCAATATAATTATCTATTTACACCACTGTAATGTACTTCAACCTTTGCTAAGTTATGGCCAATGATATAGTTTGGCAGTATGAGAAAATTCACATTCAATTAATAAATACAGGAATAAATTAATAACTTTCATTTAATTTGACTCCTATAACTAATAAGTTAAAATATTTCTGTTTATGCCTTAATGAACTGGCAGGAATATATATTCATATTCTAAATATAAATGTATTATAAATGTACAGTAACTGTTAATTATTGCCTAAATTATTGATAAGGTACAGCAAAAGAATTATAAAAAAAGAAGAAAGCATTTTTATAAAATCTAATTTTAGAAATCAACAGAAACATATCTTGCCTAATTCTAATCTGTATACTTTTAATGTTTTTATTTAGTGAAAATTATTTTCGGATACTTGTTCAAGTTTCAAAAACTCAGAAGGAATCTGGTAACAACTTTTCTGGCTAACAACTTTTATTAAAAGGCGCAAGCTTTCAAGAGCTGCAGCAATATATATTGCAAAATAGCTTCCACAGTATGTGTGAGAAACACTTCCTTAAAATAATATATTATTCTTATTCTTGAGCCTCACTCTTAAATAATGCCAGTCAAATCTGAGTACTGACATTTTCTTTCTCTGAGTAGCTTATCTTTAAAGTGATATGCAGGCTTAGTCCCGTAGTACCCCAAGGCAGTAGTCAATTCATTTAAAACTTGTGAACACTTTCTATTTTTTCTCTGTCTATTTATTTTGATGTGTATATTATTCTTAGCTAACTTCCATCACATTTCATGAGCTGATCTCATACCTTAAAAGATTAGGCATTCCCACCTGGAACTATTCACAATGTATAGCATTGCATAACCTTCTCCGTCTTCTAGTCTTCTATTCTTATGCATTATTAATAGTAGCATTCTTTCTTATTTAATGTATAACTACAACTTCTACAAGGCTATGGTTGATAGAAGCCTACTGTCTGTCATGCTTCTTTCATTAGAGTCAAAGGAACTGAGTGGTTCATTATCTAACACTCTGCTGCCATCTATTTGACAAAAAGAAAACATGTCTGTCAATGCCCAGTTTTGAAAAATACGAACTTCAGTTGAATTTTCTTGGATCAAACGAAAACAAAGAAAGTAAAGACTTCTACTGGCATTTTGTGTTTAAATATGTCCCCCAATGTGAGTGAGGCAAAGAAGAAATGTTCTTCTGACAGCATTTAATGTTATTGTCATATTGCATCCTTAGTATTTATATTATAGTAAAGCAAATTTTAGGCCTGAAGGAGAGTTTTTAAAAAATTATACAGGTATTTCTTCCTTTCTCTCTCTTTCTACATTATCGACAAATAAAACACATTTTAAACTTTTTAAAATCCTTGTTATTAATCTCACACAAATAATAGGTATTTATTCATTACACCAAAACCCAATTCCCATTTGCTTTTAAGTTTTTCCTCACTGAAGTAAACATTTATAAAACTTCAATCTTAGATTGTCAATACTGTGGTTTGGATCCAGACATACTCATTCATTTGTAAAAGAAATCAAGAAGCTCCTTCCAGCAAGTAAGGAAGGAGATTATTTTTTTTAATTGCAATTTTCAGCCAGCTCTTAGCAGCATTATAGTCAAAGTGCACTAACTAGACTGTTACTTGATCGTCAAAGTAGGCTTTGAATGTATAAAGTGGGAGGAGACAATTACTAAAAATAATTGTCTGTCTTTTCCTGTAAACCCCCCCCCCCCCAATTCTCTTTTGAGCAGAAACACTGCTTGAATTAAATAGGGATGCAATAATCTCTGAATGGCTCACTCTTTCTGACTCATACCTCTTGCAACCCCCTCATTCATGCACTCCTATGCATCCTCCCTGACCTGCATAGTGCCTCTAGTGCTCCCCCTCACTGACCTACACAGTGCTTCTGGCACACCGCCTTATACCATCCTCAACCTACACCATTTTGCACCTACCCTGATTCTTCCCTGCACCTATACGCACTCTGGCTCCCTTCCCCACCTCACAGCAGTCATTTATTTGCCTGCCCTGGGACTTGCAACTTCCTAGTGGCTTCCCCACTGAGTTTCATTGCAGGAAACCGGTAGGAAGTTGCCACACCAAATAACTATGGAGTTCAATTAAAGATGACAACTGGGACTGAAGGGATTGTTGTCATTAAGAAATGTGGTTGTACTTTACAGCCTCACTGCTTTATAACTGCATTGCTTAGCAATGGAAATTCCAGTCTAATTGTTGTTGTAAATCAAGGCCTACCCACAGATTTAAACACTCGTTCAAAATAAAATTTATTTCTCTGTAAGGAACATATCACAATGCTTTCACATAAATAAAATAGCGACATAGATTTAATCTATCCTAATAGGTTATTCCTATATGGATAGGATGGTTAAGTAATTTAATGATCTATGGAATAAAATTATATCTGCCATTATATAAGGTTAGAAATTTTGACTGAAAATCATGGGAGTCCTTTTCTTCTTCCACCACTCAACAGACTTATAATTAACTTGGAACTCCTAGAGTGGGACAAGAAATAGCTCTATTTTCTCCCACACAAAACAAATGAAGGTATCTTATGGATAAACTTGTCAGATAAAAATAGATTCCAAGAAATATTCTGTGTGTCATATCAAGCATGACCCTGTTTTTTCTGCCAGGATGCTCTGAATATTGATTTTATATCACTCCATCTATGGTTGTCCAGAGATTTTACTAATGCTGATCAATGGTTCAATTTTTTTAAAACTAAATCACTTATAATGATTGTTATAAGTAGGAAATACATTGACAACAGTATCTATGGCTATATACTGTATCTAACATGCCAGTTCTTCACTGTTATCTCATACAAATAGTCATCATTTCCATTTTGTAAATGGATGAAGTAATAGCTTGGCTTATAACTAATAAGAATCTTTTTTTAAGATTCTGGTATCAGACACCATGAGGAAATATTTCATCCCTATAAAAAGTTCTACAACAGCTTATATTATCAATAAAAATAATAAACCATTATTTTTTTTAGTCTCATATGATTTTTCAATTATTATGCAAGATGCTTGGACATGTTGTTTTATTTTGAGTTTAATTTTTTCTTATATTGGAAACAAATATTTATTTTGAATTTAAGAAAGTAAAATGCATACTTTTGTTTTAAATAATGCTTGTCCTAAGAAAAAATAATGAAAGTAGCAGTTTCTATAAATATTTAAAAAAACAACAACCCTAGAACAGTTAAATTTTAATTTAATTTCAAAATTTATATACCACCCCCTCTCCCAAGGGACTCGGGGCGGTGTACAGCAGATAAAAAACATACATAGAAAATAATCTAAAAGCCAATTAAAATGATATAAAGCTGACAATTTAAAATCAAATTAGTTTAGTATTAAAATTAGCGATTAAAATAAATTGAATTTAAAAATTTAAAATTACAACTAATTTAACAAATTAAAATAACCTTGAGATATTAGGCCAGGCCGGCTAGCTGGAAAAGATGGGTTTTCAATGCACGTCGGAAAGCTTGAAGGTCAGTAATGGTCCGAATCTCAGGGGGGAGTTCGTTCCATAAGGAGGGCGCAGCCACAGAGAAGGCTCGAACCCTCGGGGCTGTCAGGCGACATTGGCCCGATGGTGGAAACCCGAGGAGGCCTGCCCTGTGGGAGCGCACCAGTCAGTTGGAGGCTGATAGTGGCAACAGGCGGTCCCGTAAGTACCCGGGTCCCAAGCCATGGAGTGCTTTAAAGTAAGTACCAACACCTTGAATCGCACCCGGAAAGCCACAGGAAGCCAGTGCAGCTCGCGCAGGAAAGGTATAACATGGGAGCTCCGAGAAGCTCCCATAATTGCCTGCGCGGCCGCATTCTGCATTAACTGCAGCCTCCGGATGCTCTTCAAGGGGAGCCCCATGTAGAGAGCGTTGGCATAGTCCAGACGGGAGATCACAAGGGCAGAAGTGACTGTGCGAAGAGTGCCCCGATCCAGAAAGGGCCGCAACTGGGCGATCCTTCAGACCTGATAAAAGCCTCCCCTGGAGACGGCTGCAATATGTTCTTCCAATGACAGCCGTACATCCAGGAGGACACCCAAGTTGCGATCCCTCTCCGTGGGGGACAACATTTCGTTTCCCATGGCCAGCGATAAAGTGAGCTGGCTGTATCTGGCCACAGGAAAGCACAGCCACTTGGTCTTGGCTGGGTTGAGCTGGAGTCTGTTGAGACCCATCCACTCCGCATGGCCTCCAGGCACCGGCCCATCACTTCAACTGCCTCATTGGGGTGGAAATAAATAGCTGCGTGTCATCAGCATATTGGTGGAAACTCACCACAAAACCACAAATGATCTCACCCAGCGGTTTCATATAGATGTTAAACAGTAGGGGGGAGAGCACCGACCCCTGAGGCACCCCACATACTAGGGGCTTCAAATGTCGGTTAGATAGTATCACCACCAGATGGATTCATATCTGGCTGACCAACTGCACTTAACATGTAGCCCACAATGGAACTGCATCTACATGGAGGGAAGTACGCAGTAGGGGTACCGCAAGGCTCTGTTTTAGGCCCAGTACTCTTCACTATCTTCATCAATGATTTGGATGAGGGGCTAGATGGGGACACTCCAGAAGATAGGCTTAAGATACAGAAAGATCTAGGAAGACTTGGGTGCTATTTAACAAAACAAAATTCGATGGTGAAAAAACTAAGGTTCTTATTTAGGCAAGAAAAACAAAATGCACAGGTACAGTATATGTGGTATCTCACTCAATGAGTAGTAACTGTGAGAAGGATATTGAAGTCCTAGTGGACAATCATTAAATATAAGCCAGCAGTGTGCTGTAGCTGCCAAAAAATCCAACATAGTTCTAGGCTGCATAAACAGAGGGATAGAATTAAGATCGCTTGAAGTGATAATATCACTTTATAATGCCTTGGTAAGGCACTTGGAATCCTGCATTCAGTTTTGGTCACTACGATATAAAAAGATGTTAAGACTCTAGAAAGAGTGCAGAGAAGAGCAACAAAGATGGGGACTAGAGGCTAAAACATATAAAGAATGGCTGCTGGAATTGGGTATGTCTAGTTTAATGAAAAGAAGGACTAGGGGTGACATGATAGCAGTGTTCCAATATCTCAGGAGCTGCCACAAAGAAAAGTGAGTCAAGTTATTCTCCAAAGCATTTGAGGCTAGGACAAGAAGCTATGGGTGGAAACTAATCAAGAGGAGGAGCAACCTAGAGCTAAGGAGAAATTTACTGACAGTTAAGTCAACGGAACAACTTCCCTCCAAAAGTTGTGAATGTTCCAATGCTGGAAGTTTTTAAGAAGAGATTGGATAACCATTTGTCTGAAATGGTATAGGGATCCCTACCTAAGTAGGGGGTTAGACTAGAAGACCTCCAAAGTCCCTTCCAACTCTGTTATCCTATTCTATTCTAAGTTTGTTTTATCAATAACTGGGGAGTATATTTTAGAAGACCTATGAAGAGAAATATATTTATAAAATATTAATATGTTGGTATTATATTTTATAATGCTGATTGATGATTCAATATTTTTAAACTAAATCATTTGTAATGATTGTTATAAATAGGAAATAATAAACATTCAATTGATTATATTTTAAATATATGTGT
>JAEANM010009337.1:0-16432 GCA_017656035.1 Myanophis thanlyinensis
AAACAAACAAACAAATAAATAAAATAAAAATAAGACCTGGTGCTTCTTTTGCAGGGGGAAAATTTATAAGACTGGGTCTTATTTTCAGGGAAACATGGTACATGCTGCTTGTCTGTTTTATATCTTCTCATCTGCAAACTTACCTGAGTGTCTTATGTTTTGTAATGGCTTCTGTGATGATTGACCAATTTTCTGTGGTATTTTATTACCAATAGGTCATAAGGATCATACTGGTAGTTGTCAAAGACTAGCTTCTTTTTCTGTGCACTTTTCTATTTTATGCCAGCTTACTACCATGTTTTTCCAAAAACATGACCCAACCCAATAATAAGCCCAACCATATTTTTTTGGAGGTGGGCCTAATATTATCCCTACCCAGAAAATAAGCCTGGGAAATGGATGTGGCCAGCACAAGTGGTGGTGGCATGGATGTGGGGGGGAGGGGTGGTTGCAGAAATGTCTGACTGCAGTTGCAGCCCACTACTTTTGCCCTTCTCGTTCTAGGCATAGCATTTCTGCTTGTTGGGAAGTTTCCCAATGTCCGTCACTTTGCTTTTTCCCTCTTGGCCAGCCTCCATAAAAGAGGAAAAAAGCAAAGCAGCTGGCCACAGAGCTGCTGGCTTCATCCAGAACTAGCTAGGGAACCAGCTGACTGGGGCCCAAGCTGCAGCGGCTCGCCATACCTGGGGAGGGGGGTTGCAGATGCTGGCAGAACCCCAGGACAGAGCTGAATGCCCATGTATCACCTGGGCAGCAGCAGGACCCCGGAATGCTGTCGAACACCTGCACACCATCTGGGTGGTGGCGAGACTTCCAGGAATACGCTGAATGGCTGCTTAGCTGGGGATATTTAAATTTATCCTGCCAGATGACCTTGTCCAGTGGTTTCATTTAGATATTAATGCTCTGCTGTAGCTTCTAAGAAACATCCCCCTTGCAGAATTGTAAGGCTAGAGGTTTCGAAGCCATGGAGGAAGCAGTTTGGATTTGCGTCTGCAAGGCTCCCCTTTGAAAGGAGGATCTGCTGGAAAATCCACCTCACACCCAGAGATCATTTTCTGCCAATCCTCCTCAAAGAAACCTTTGCAGATGCAAATCCAAACTACTTCCTCCATGGCTTCAAAGCCTCTAGCCTTGCAATCCTGCAAGGGGGACATTTCTCCGAAGCTACAGTACAGCATTGTAGGGAGGCCTCCATGGGGTAACATTTCTGAAATGTTAACTTTTATCACTATACTCACAGGAAAATCCCTCATCATGGTTTGATTTTGCTTGAGATGTGGGAGAGGGAGAAGCAAACCTCTGCCTTTCTTGCACAGGATTGTAAGGCTAGAGGTTTCAAAACCATGGAGGGAGAAGTTTGGATTTGCATCTGCAAGGGTTCCTTTGAGGAGGATTGGCAGGAAGATCCCTCCCATCTCCAGGCTGTACTCACAGGAAACCCCCATCACTATTTGATTTTGCTTGAGATGCAGGAGAGGGAGAAAGATCAAAAGCAGGCAGGCTAAGGAAATCTCTTTTAGAAATTGATCTCCAGGTGTGGGGTGGATTTTCCAGCAGATCCTCCTTTCAAAGGGGAGCAAGTGGGAAGTTTCTTCGAAGCTACAGCAGAGCATTAATATCTAAGTGAAACTACTGGACAAGGTCAAATGGCAGGATAGGTTTAAATATCCCCAGCTGAGTGCCGTTCGGTGTATTCCTGGAAGTCTCGCCACCGCCCAGATGGCGCATGGGTGTTCGGCAGCATTTGGCACCAGGTGATGCATGGGCATTCAGCTCTGTCCCAGGGTTCTGCCATTTGCAAACCTCCCCCCCCCCCAGGTATGGTGAGCTGCTGCAGCTTGGGCCCCAGTCGGCTGTTTCCCTAACTAGCTCTGGATAAAGCCAGCAGCTCTGTGGTCAGCTGCTTTGCTTTTTCCCTCTTTTGGGGAGGCTGGCCAAGAGGGAAAAAGCAAAGTGACGGCTGTGAAGCTGCCATCTTCAGGGAAACAGCCCAACCAGCAGACGTGCTGTGCCCAGAAACAGAAGGGCAAAAGCAGTATTTGTGCTGTCCTTTTCAGCTGCAAAATCAGCTCAGTGGCCAGGTAAAGAGCACTGGGCTGCAAAAGAAGCAGCCCAGTGGACAGGCAAGGCACATGAGGGGGGGAATTAAGACACCTCTAAAAAAGAAGTCCTAGCCGCTTTTGGGGGGGGGGTCTAAAGAAAATAAGACCCAGGCATATTTTTGAAGAAACACAATAATTTTATTAAAATTTGCTTTATGAAATGGAAGTTTGCACAGCCAAAAAACTTTTGCTTTCCTTTGTCTAATCAAATGGTAGTCTACTTCAAAAGGATTACCATTAATCCTTTCTGGATGATGATGATTTCAATTTAATAAATTTAAATTTAAATTTTAAATTGAAATTTAAATTGTAAATTTTCAATGGGGTAGTCTTGAAGTATCACTTTTACAAGAACAGATTAAAAAACAAAACAAAAAAACCCCAGGCTAGCATCTTCCTAGAATCACCTGACCCTTGGGCAAAGAATGTTTGGATGTTTCTGATGAAAATAGTTCATGTTGTTATTCCTCCAGCTGGAGCACTATTATTGAGCAGGCCCTAATGAAAGAGTTTTCTCCCAGGATAAATATACGAGGGCTATCCACAAAATAGATTACGTTTTTGTCTGTAGCAAGAAGGGGCGGAGCTAGCATGGCCATCTTTGGTCTGTGTGTACGCCGCTCAGTCTGCATCTAGTTGTGCTAGTGGGAGGTTCATATCGTTGCCCGTTATTTCACAGCAAATGTTTGAAATGTGTGCTGCAATTGAAAATCCCACGAGTTGTGAGGTGCGATCAGTGATAAGATGTCAGACTCTAGCCTCTAGTTTTCTGCTTCTCCTATGCTTACTGTCTATTGGCTGCCATAGTGACGGGGGGAGGAGGGAGTTGTGGGAAGACTACTGGAGGGAGATGGTTTTTGTGAGAATGCTGGATGTTTACTTCACTCCAAGGTCACTGTCTGTGAGATGTACGGACATCTCCAGCTCCACCTGCAGATGCCACACGACCTGTGCAGAACTTTGGATTGGATGGACTCTGGGGAAATTTGGGGGGGAGGGATCTGAGTTTCTTTTGGTATGTGGGTTTTTCGTGGTCTTTTGCCAGACCTTGCTTAGATTTTTCTGTTATCAGTCATGCTTTAGTAAAATACTACCTGATTTCAAAAACCACGGATTCAGGGTTTTTATTTCTTGAAGTTTGATCGAGACAGAGCTGACATTAAGCAAGATCTGCAAAACCAACCCACCCGGAGAAACTTCTACCGTGGGGTTGAGCAAAATATGTTGGATCACGAGTGTGACCTAGAGGGCCGGGGGGCTCACAGTTTGACTTCATCTCTCTCCCACCCTTACCGAGAGGAGATGGAAGGCCTGGAAGAGCTGCACTTGGAAGAAAGAGCGGTTCAACCAAAGGCTAGATGGTCCCTTGGAGTGGGACGTGAGAAAGAAGCTGCCGAAGCCCCTCCTGGGATAATGGTAAGAATACACCGACACGGAAGGGGCCTTGGGCTAGATGCGGAGAGGGAAGATCGCAGGCTGACCCATGCCCTGCAATTCTTGCAAGAGGCTTTAGAAGACAGACAAATGAGGGAGGGGATGGACCGGGAAGTCTCCCAGCCGGGGGAATCCGAGCAAGCAGAAAGGGGGGTGGAAGCTGAGGAATTCGAGCAAGAAAGAGAGGTCCTAAACCAGCAACGAGCAACGGCCAGAGCGGCTCCAGCTGCAGCGGTTGCCCTCCCCGGCAGCAAGAGGGAGAACCCCCCCCCTTCATCACATTCCAAAGATTCCAGCGTTAGCGATGAAATACGGAGGGGATCCCAAAGCCTTGGGATTTTTCCTAGCTCAAGTTGATACATATATGGCAGAATATGAAGATGATTTTACTAGCGAAGCGGCCAAAGTGAGACAAGTCACCCTGGCCCTTGAGGGGGAGGCAGCAGAGTGGATGACTGGCCTCCACAATGATGATGACCCCCAACTGAGAGATTTGGATCAATTTATGCTAGCCCTCCGCAACTGGTTTGAAGACCCCCTGGCAGAGCAAAGAGCCAAAAATAGAATAAAAACCATAAAACAAGGGCGCAGGTCAGTGGCTGAATACATCCAAGAATTTCGCAGCCTGGCGCGGCACATGTATGGTTGGTCCCAAGTAACCTTAATAGAACTCTATAAAGACGGGCTTAATGATGACATCTATGAGAAGTGCCTAGACCGAGGGGCCCCTCGTGACCTGTTGCGTTGGTATACCTTGGCTGGGCAAGTAGAACTCAACCAAGTAAAGAACCGCAGATGAAGCCAGTTTCCCTCTCAAGCCCCAGGAGAGACCCAGAGAGTCCCTAGGAGCATTCCGACCACCAGGCCCAGAACCACAACTTGCTTCAAATGTGGAAAGGAAGGGCATCGGGCTGCTGACTGCTTTAGCAAAAGCACTGCAAAGCAGACCACCGCAACTCTAAAGAAAGGCGCGAAACCCCCAAGCAGGCCCCCTAGCAAGCCTCACGAAACAGCACTCGAAGGTGTCGAGGTCTGGAAGTCTGCCCCTCCAGACCAGGAGGAACTAGGAGCCCCAACCACGGCGGGAGAAACTGAATGGGACCCCGACGACGATTTGGGGGTAAGTCACTGGACGGGGCCCCTTACTATCCCTGTTGAGCTACAGGCACTCTCCTCCTCCTCTAGGGGTAAAATGCTGGCCCTTTTGGACTCTGGGTGT
This sequence comes from Myanophis thanlyinensis, assembly GCA_017656035.1. Lineage (NCBI taxonomy): Eukaryota > Metazoa > Chordata > Lepidosauria > Squamata > Homalopsidae > Myanophis > Myanophis thanlyinensis. The sequence continues at coordinate 4,759 of JAEANM010009337.1, forward strand.
ACTAGATGCGTAATTAGCCCCAAAGTAATAGAAAAGATGGGGTTGAAATTAAGAACTCTAAAAACCCCCATTGCCTTCCGCCAACTAGATGGATCAGTAGCGGGACGGCCCAGCCCATTTTGCCACAGAACCGGTCCAGATGTGGATGGGGGACCACCATGAAATTCTGAGTTTTGTCGTAGCTCCGGGAATGGACCGGCCCCTTATACTTGGACTACCTTGACTACGGAAGTGGAACCCCCACATAAATTGGAGGATGGGAGTGCTGAAAATTCGCTCCACACCCCCGAAAGGAAAAGAAATCGTCGAAGCTCCACCAACCGACCACGTGGTTGAAATAGCGGCCATTTTGAATGAATACCTCGAAGGGGAGGAAAAAATTCCAAAGGAGTATAGATCTGAAAGAAACTTTCAGCAAAAAGGGGTCGAACCAACTCCCACCTCACCAGCCCACAGACTGCAGCATTGAAATCCTCCCAGGAGTGAAACTCCCGAAACCAAAAATGTATGCCATGAGCCCGCGAGAGTTGGAAGAATTGCGTCTCTTTATCGATAAAAACTTGAAACGTGGCTTCATTCAACCAGCAAGGTCATCAATGGCAGCCCCAGTACTATTTCGAGAAAAGAAAGATGGCTCCTTGAGATTAGTGGTTGATTACCAGAATTTAAACTGCATATGCGTCGAGAACGTGTACCCCCTCCCCCTCATGAAGGACATGTTGGCCCACCTGGTGAAAGGGAAAATTTTTACAAAATTGGATTTGAGAGAAGCTTACTACCGCGTCTGGATAAAAGAGGGGGATGAATGGAAAACAGCGTTTAACTGCCCACTGGGATGCTACCAATTCAAGGTCCTCCCTTTTGGACTACAAGGGGCTCCAGCTGTCTTCATGCAACTGATTAACGAAATGCTCCATGATCATCTTTATAAAGGGGTTCTGGTCTACTTGGATGACATACTCATCTACAACGACACAATGGAAGAGCACATCAAACTTGTACACTCTGTTTTGAAGAAACTTAGAGCCGCAGAACTTTATGCGAAACTCTCCAAATGTGAGTTTCACCAAAGTAAGATTGACTATCTGGGGTATCGCATATCACATGACGGCAAAAAACCATAAACGGATTGAAATTTTTCAGCAATTGTGTGAAGTGTACAGGGACATCATCATTGAAGGTGGAGTGCACCAATGGTGCATTAAGTTTTAAAATGGCTGAACTAACATGCATGATGAACAGCGGAACTGCAGGCAGGCGTGACTGACTGGCTCAAGTCTCAGGCGGATGAATTTTATGACAATGGAATTACAAAGCTTGTTCACCGCTATGATGATAAGTGTCTCAATTTGTTCAGTGAATATGTTGAAAAGTAGTATTTAAGTGTCACTTTCAAGTGTATATAATAATTTTTTTTTCCTACACTTTGTTTTTTTTCTATCGCAAAACGTAATCTATTTTGTGGATAACCCTCGTAGCTTCTGTCTCCAAACCCATCCAAATACCATCAATATTTTTATTTATTGATTAAATTTCAATGCCATCTAACTTACTGATATAGCTATTCTGGAGGTTTCCAATATAATTTTTAAAGAAATAATTAAATATATTACTGTTCAAACATTATTGGGTAATTGTAATATACAAAATGCTCTTTGGTACCTATTGTATTAAAGTTGTTGGATAACATACATGTTTAAGCTTATTGTTTTAAATTTAATTCTCAGCCTTAACAAATAGGAAATCTTCCAAGACATTCATAGCTGAGAATTTGGGGAACTAAAGAAATGAATGTCTTGGAAAATTGGTAGACTGCTCAGGTTAACATTAAGTTGTTGTAGAAAGGTACTATACTCTGCTCCAAGTTCTCCAGGAGAAGAACAACAATATAAACAAAAAAAACAAACCACCACTACCCCCAAAATCAATAATAAAACATGTTGCAAGTTAGAATTAAAGATGTGTTAGCTAAGCAACTCAGTCAGGCAAGTATTTAGGCAAGGATCCATTCGATCCCTGCTTTTTTAATGGCTCCTTAAGCTTTCACTAAAGTATTACACTCCAACAAGATAGTTGGACATGCCTGGAACTGTTACCAATGTACATGACATTTGCTCTTGCTTCCTTATTGTATTCCAAGTACTAATTAAGTTTTCTACATTGTAATGGAACCCAATTATCATATCTTAAAACACTAAATTAATTTTGATATAATAACACCGAAAATGAATTATAAAAAAGAGCACTGCATTTGATTCTCAGTTTATAAAGGCATGATAAAATCAAAGAATCTTTAAATATTGCATGTAAGCAAGAAATATAGGTAATCCACCAGTTATGAATGTAATATCTCTTGCCAATTACATTTGTAACCCAAAGATTCATTGGAGTGAATTATATAAACATGAAAATTCCCAGCTTTTGCCCACGCATTCGCTAATCTAATGCATTGGTCATTAAGTGCATGAGGTATCTCAGGGTGGAGAAGGCCATAGGGGACCTATTGATGGAAAAGGCTGTCCAAGGACTCCCCTGACATACCTTATGCTCTCCACAATTGCTCCCCACTACATCTTACTTGAGAAGATCTAGCAAGCTGTCTCCTCTCTGTCATGGTTTGCCTACTTCCGGTACTTCAAAAATGGAATGGTGAAATCAGAGGGAGAATGCGACGCACATGCCATACTGGACTTGCAATCTCCCTTAAGGCTCCAATTGTCTTTGCAAAAAGTTCTTTCCCATCAAAAATGGAGCCCATGAGGGATGCGCCAGCCCTCTCAGACTCTGTTCTTGTTGGCAAAGGTCTTTTTGCAAAGACTTGCCAAAACCTAGAGGGAGATTGCATCCCTCTAGGCTTTAATTGTATTTGTAAAAAGTCTTTGCCAGCAAGAATGGAACCCAAGAAGGGTAGATACGTCCCTCCCAGGGTCTGTTTTTGGCAGTGAGGGCTTTTTGCAAAGATGATCGGAGCCTAGAGGGATGCAGTCTCCTTCCAGGATTCTGCAAGCCTTTGCAAAAAGCCTTTATTGACAAGAACGGAGCCCGAGAAGAGCCAGCATGTCCACCTTGGGTTCCATTTTCAGAGGCAAGGGTTGTGTGCAAATATGACCTGAGCCTAGAGGGAGATTGCAAGCTGAACAAGGGTGCACTCATCCCGCTCTCCCTTTGCTCTAACTGCTCCTCTTTTGGAGCAGTGGAAGCAAGCAAAGAAACTGCAGCAGAAAGGCTGGAGAAGAGACAGTTCGCTAAATCTTTGCAAGGTGAGTGTCCATAGGCCCAGTGCTTATAGACTCAGCAGGAGAGGAGGGAGGATAGGTAGGGTGAATGTTGCAGTGCCTCTGAGGTTGTTTGTAAAGGGTGAATGACTGCTGTGGTGCTGCTACATTCGTAACTTTAGGACGGTGTTGTAAGTATTTGGGGTGGTGGTGTTTATGTTGTAACTTTGAATGGTCACTAACTGAACTGTCATAATTGGAGGATTATCTGTAAAAGAAAACTAACTCACCTTGTAGAACTGGCTTAAAAAACAGCTTCAGATCCCCTTTCTGAGCATTAGATTCATTGAACCATCTCTTGCCAAATGTCTTAAGGGTTATGGTGACATTATCTTTAATCTGGATTTTCTCAATGTCTCCAACAGGACAAAAATAACCAAGACTCCATGACCTTCCTGGACTGGAGCCATTAATAATATAACTATAACTTCCATTGCACCTTTGATTCCGGTTTGGGATATGTTGCTTGAGTTTCAAGCTGGAGGACTTGATTTCTATGTTCACTGCTTCAAGAGCTTGAATTTTCCATGTAAATGTCTCAATTAAAATTGGCAGCTGGAGAAGAACAGAAGGTACAGCCAGCTGGAAGAATAGGTTTTCACATGTTCTGGCATTCCAGCAAACTGTATTCAGAAAAAAACAGAACACAGCAGATTTGAATCAGAAACTAAAGAGAAAATCAGGCAATTTTCTAATTTTCACATTACTATTTTTTCTACGTGCCAAAGCATCTTTTTCTACAAGGAAAGTTTTTTGGCAAATCAATAAAACTTAATATTTGAAAGATTTGAATAAAGTATTTGAATAAAATACCCCTATATTAATCTTCCAAAGCTAGTGCCCTTCAGATATTTTAAGGTTCAGCTTTTAATTCACTAGTTATATTTTTCATTGTAACAAACTATTATTAAACTACTTTCAACAATCCAACTACATTGGTTCAACAATCACAGTAAGTTGCCAATGAACTAGCCTGGGACTTTTTTGACAACTGTGCGCTGGCCTAGGCTTCAGGACTCTCAACAATGGCGGAATGGTGTTCCATCTCAAGACACAGCTGGCTGGATTGATGAACATTCTCGCTGGCGCAGAGACTCTAGGGATTATGGACTTGTTACTCATATCCCCCATTGGGCCCATCCACCGGGTCATTTTTTATTAATTTCTTACCAGGGTTAGGGAGGGGGTTGTTTAGATGAAGGTTGGGGGCTTCCCCATCTGAGGTTGAGGCCATGTCGGGGTGGTTCGGGATCCCAGAGATGAGGTACAATCTATTACCACGGTCTGCATGAGGGGCAACTATGGCGGGTATAGGGGGCCACATCAGGTTCGGGGGGCGTGCCCCCATTGGTTACATACGGTGGCGTGCTCCAACCCCCAAATTACTTCCTGTTCCCCAAGTAGTTTGTGTTCTCGGTCCCTGGTCCTTTGGCTGATGTTGTGTAATGCCAGATCCATCGTAAATAAGGCTGCCCTCATTCACGAATTGATTCAGGAGGGGACAGCAGACCTGGCGGGTATTACCGAGACCTGGGTGGGCCCAGAGGAGGGTGTCCCTCTGGTTGAATTGTGCCCACCTGGGTTTTGAGTTTTTCATCAGCCAAGGGCTCAGGGAAGGGGTGGTGGGATTGCGGTTGTTATTAAGGAGGACCTATGTCCTAGGGAAGTCACTGTTTTGCAGATATCCGGATGTGAATCCCTTTGTGTGAAGTGGGGTTCCAGGGTTCAGATGGGCCTACTGCTCACATACCTGGCTCCCTGCCATGTGACATCAGCCCTGTCTGAGCTCCTCAAGGTTATAGCCAGTTTGGCAGTGGAGACCCCCAGACTTATGGTCATGGGGGACTTCAATCTTCCGTCTGCCGGCATGACCTCGGGGGCTATTCAGGAATTCATGGCTTCCATGACAGCCATGAGCCTGACCCAAGTAACTCGGGATCCCACTCACACTGGGAGTCACATTTTGGACTTGGTTTTTATCTCAGAACAGTAGCAGAGTGATCTGGGGTTAGGGGATGTTTTAATTAAACCTGTCATGGTCAGATCATTTGCTCCTTAGACTAGACTTCCGTTCTGCACCCCCCCATCACAGGGCAGCGGAACTGTAAAAATGGTTCCGCCCCAGGCGCCTGATGGGACCCTGAGAGGGTCCTGACGGAGCTTGGGCCGTTTCCCGAGGCACATACTCATGACCCTGTGGGGGACTTGGTAGTCACTTGGGATAGGGTGGCTGCTGGGGCCCTTGATTGGGTTGCGCCCTTGTGGCCTCTGGCCCGGCATCAATCCCAATTGGCTCCCTGGTTTTCCAGGGAGCTTAGGGAGAAGAAACGCCGGAAAAGACGTCTAGAGAATAGTTGGAGGTCTAGCCACTCTGAATCTGATCGAACACTTCTATGATCCTATATTAGGACGTATTTAGTGGCGATAAGGACGACGAAGCATTCTTACTTCACCGCACTTGTTGCATCCGCAGAAAACCGCCCGGCCGCCCTCTTTAGGGTGACCCACTCCCTTCTTGAGGTTGGGGAGTGGGAAGATCCCTTACAGGGACAGGCCGAGGATTTTTCTTGTTTTCTGCAGGATAAAATCGCTCAGATCCGGGGAGGGCTGGACTCTGACTGGGCTGCTCTAGATAGGGAGGAGGGGCTGGTCTTGGATGAGATTATCTGGGCTGAGTTCAATCCTGTGACCCTAGATGAAGTGGACAGATTGCTGGGTGGCTTGAATCCCACCACATGCCTTTTAGATCCTTGCCCCTCCTGGTTGGTATTAGCTACCCGGGAGGTGATGCGGGGTTGGTTCCAGGGGGTTATTAATACTTTGAGAGAGGGGTCTTTACCTGCCGCCCTGAAAGGGGTGGTGGTGAGGCCCCTCCGCAAGAAGCCTTCCCTGGACTCAGCCCTGTTGTCTAGCTATCGGCCAGTCTCCAACCTTCCCTTTTAAGCGAAGGCTGTTGAGACCGTGGTGGCATGTCAGCTTCCCCAGCATCTGGATGATACATTATATCTGGATCCTCTCCAATCGGGCTTCACGCCCAGTTTCAGCACGGAAATGGCTTTGGTCGCATTGGTTGATGATCTCTGGAGGACGCGGGACAGGGATTCCTCCTCTGTACTGGTCCTATTAGATATCTCAGCGGCTTTTGATACTGTTAACCACAGTATCCTGTTGCAGCAGCTGGGGGGGTTAGGAATGGGAGGCACCATGCTTCGGTGGTTCTCCTCCTTCCTTTCCTGCCACTTGCAATTTTTGTTAGCAGGGGGGCAGAGATCGACCCCGAAGCCCCTAATATGTGGGGTGCCTCAGGGGTCAGGGCTCTTGCCCCTCCTGTTCAACATCTATATGAAGCCGCTGGGGGAGATCATCCGTAGCTTTGGGGTGAGTTTTCATCAATATGCAGATGATACTCAGCTGTATATTTCCACCCCAGGCCACCCCAACGAAGCCATCGAAGTGATGAGCCATTGTCTGGAGGCCGTGCGGAGTTGGATGGGTCATAACAGGCTTCAGCTCAACCCAGCCAAGACCGAGTGGCTGTGGTTCCCTGCGCCCAGATACAGCCAGCTTGAGTTATTGCTGGATGTGGGGGGGGGGAACTCTATCCCCCACAGATGGGGCTCGCAATTTGGGCGTCCTCCTGAATGTACGGCTGTCGTTGGATGATCATATCGCAGCCGTCTCCAGGGGAGGCCTTTTACCAGGTCCGTAGGATTGCCCAGTTGCAACCCTTTCTGCATCAGGGTGCTCTTCACACGGTCACTTCTGCCCTAGAAACCTCCTGTCTGGATTACGCCAATGCTCTCTACATGGAGCTCCCCTTGAAAAGCATACGGAGGCTGCAGTTGGTCCAGAATGCGACCGCACGGGTAATTATGGGAGCTCCTAGGCACTCCCTCGTTATACCTTTCCTGTGCGAGCTGCACTGGCTTCCTGTGGCCTTCTGGGGGCAGTTCAAGGTGTTGGTGCTTACCTTTAAAGCGCTCCATGGCTTGGGACCCGGGTACTTACTGTTGCCGTCAGCCTCCAGCCGACCAGTGCGTTCCCATAGGGCTGGCCTCCATGGGGTTCCATCGTCAGGACAGTGTCGTCTGACAGCCCCGAGGGTCTGGGCCTTCTCTATGGCGGCACCCTCCCTGTGAAATGAACTCTCTCCGGAGATTCGTACTATTACGGATCTCCGGTGTTTCTGACGTGCCCTGAAGACCCATTTATTTCAATGAGCCGGCCTGGCCTGATACCTGGGGTTTTTAAACTAAATCTAATTTTAATTAATTCTATACTTAATTATTTTAAATGGTTTAATATTACTTTTAATATCGTTTAATATTATATTTTAATTGATTTTAACTTAAACTTAAATTTTATAATGATAATGTTTCTTTTAATAGATAGCCGTCATTTAATTATTTTAATTGGATTTTAAACTGTTTATGTATGTTTTTATTGGCTGTGCACCGCCCCGAGTCCCTAGGGAGATGGGGCAGTATATAAATCTTGAAATTAAATTAAATTAAACTATCAGTATTCCCTCTCTTAATTTATACTGATGTGAACCATGGCATACATAATTGTTTGATTATATAACATCTTAATGCACAAGCTGTATTGGCTGCTAATTTGTTTCTGGGTCTGCTGATTTGTTTCTTGGTCCAATTCAAGGTGTTGGTTATGATCTCTAAAGCCCAACATGGCATGAGACCAGGTTACCTATGGAACAATCTTTGTTATGTCACAACAACCATCCCATCCATTCAGGCAGAAAAGGCATGCTGCAGGTTATCAACTAGTGGGACCCAGGAAAAAAGCCTTCTCTGCTGTTGTTCCCATCCTGTGGAACATTTTTCCTGGCCTTCCAAAAAGGAGTGAAAACATGGCTCTGTGGCCTTTCTTGAGGCTTACACAGAAACGTGAAGCTATGGGGCTGGCTAGTGCCCTGAAAACTCTTCCCCATCTTTTAATTTTAATTAATTTTTAATGCTAATGTTTAATCCATCTTTGCATTTTTAATTTGTAAATGTTATAATTTGTTTTCATTGTTTGATATTTTGTCTGTATACTGGCCAGAGAGGTAAGGGTAAGGTAAGGCTCTTAGAAAACCTGTAAATTTGAGTGTTGTATGACTGCCCTTTTATCCTTAATGTTGCCATGTTTCAGCAGCATTTGGAATAATTTGGAATAATTTCTGAGCTATTAATTTGTCTCCCACAGAGGTAATGGTGACCCTCAGATCACCATCATTTTTTATATACTGCATATTAATAAATATCAAATTGATATTAGAAGTTATGACAAGACATTTAGAAAAAAACCTGTCACTGTCCTTCCATGTTATTGATTTTTAAATGGCATTTTTAATTTGCCTTTCAGTGTTAATAAAATAATTTCTCAACAATCTTTTTGACAGTATTGTTACAAACATAAAACATTTGCACTGAAATAGTGAGTGGGGATAGAGATTTTTGTTTTCTTTATCATCAAAGAAAGTAGCAACTATATGGATAGGATCAAAAAGACTATTTTAAGAAACAAGGAATCACCACAGATAAAGTCTTGTCTTCTCTAAGATTAGGGAAACCAAAACAAGGCATTTGAAAGCTGAATTGGGTAGTCTGGAATTTGCCAATATGTCTTTCACATAACTGCTTCCATTTTAGGTCAAGAGAAACCAGAACTTTTGATTCAATCTAGTAAAAATTGGAAGCCTCTGCAGTTCTGCAAATATTGAAGGAACGTTCTAGTCTGTCTAGTTAATTACTACATTCTGAATTTTGGATCCCATCTTTAGCATATTTTGTGAAAGTAATCAGAGTCAATTTTGTCTTTATAGTCTATTTAAGACTGATCTTATGATCAATGTAACATAGAGATGAATGTTGGAAAATACAGCTAAATGCATCCAAAAATTATTCATTACTACAGACTGTTTCCAGCATTTGCCACATCTCAATAAACTATATTTTCTCCCAATCTGGTAGGGTACAAACATATCTTACACATGTAGCTTTTATAATCTATAGCCTTCATGTCATGAGTAAAGCTGACAAGGATGGTAATTCAACACAAGTGCAATTTTCAGATTGAATTAGATTATAATAATGTAATGGCAAAGTATCTTGGGGCAATCTAATTTCTCCTAGAGCAGTGGTAGCAAACCTATGGCACACATGCCAGAGGTGGCAATCAGAGTCCTCTCTATGGGCATGTGCACCATTGCTCCAGCTCAGCTCCACCATGTCTCTCCGTGGCGTTTCTTTGTCATTTGCAGGAAAACAGAAGTTTTCCTGCAAATGACAACACAAAAGCTCACAGAAGAAAAAGATCTCTCCTCTTGGAGAGCTGCCAGTGTTGGGATGCTTCCCACCAGCCAGCTGGTCTTTGGGTCTCTGCTGCGCATATGCACGTGCACCCTGTCAAGTCTAAAAGGACAATTTTGAACTGGGGGTTTTCTGCTGGAAGTGTATTACCCATTTCTTTGAGTATTATTTGGGGCCTTTTAGCTTTGACTAAAAGACATTTGTTCTTTCTTTTGCAAGATCACCAAGTAGGCAAAGTGGAGGTTGGTGAAGACAACTTGGAATTGTTATTTAGTTTACATTCTTTAGAATTAGTTCTCATGGGAAAGTTTCCGTTGGCAGTTGATGCCTGTGGTGGAACATCTTAGGGGAAACGTTGTAACTCTTTTTGAAGGGGTTGGTGAGAAATTAACATGTGATAAATAGTGGAGTGGAACTTTCAGTTTTACTTGAGTAGAGAAAGCCTGGGAATTTTAGATTCAGGATTTCTCCAGACTGTACCAGAACAATGTCTTCAATAAAATCTTATTCTTTGAATTTTGTGTCTTTGGAATTCTGATTGCATTGCTGACATTGTGTGGAACTCTGACACACACCTTGCAGTTTGGGCATGCATGCACATGCAGTTTGGGCATTCAGTCCCTAAAAGATTCGCGATCATTGTCACAGCATATGATGATGCTCAGTTCTACCTGACTACTGAAATTCAAATAAACAAAGAACAAAATACAAAAGCAGTGGATAACTGCTTACATCTTTCATGTAACAAAAATCTAAATATTTTTCTCATACCTATACTTTGTTCAGCAATTATCCTTATATTCTCCAAATTTTGGCACAAGAAGGTAACAAAATATATTCGACCATATTCTAAAGTCACATTTGGTCTGCAGTTTCTGCTAGAGTGAACACAGATCAAGCATTCATTTATTGATGATTTTGAATAAACTGTAAGATTAATCTTCTCATACGTTAGATCAATTTTGTAGGTTACATCTAAAAACAAACAAAAATACACAAGATCATTTTTTTAAATAATTGTCATATTCTTACAAGAAAATGATACTATTGATAACTTGTGTTTCAGTTAGATCTATTGAGGGATAGACTATAAGTATGTAGGTTTGCTATGATAGACATGAAGCAATGAAAATTTGCAAATGAATTATTTAACAATAAATTCATGCAAGAGTAACTGATTTTAACATTGTTTCAACATAGTAAAAACACAAGATTGAAAATCTTAATTTTAATATTTGGGCGATCTGTTTGTCTTGATAAAAAAGGAAAAATATTGTTTCCAATAGCAATTAAAATATTATGTACTCAGTTTTATAAAACCTATCTGTGAATGCATGTATATCTGGGATTGATAAGAATTGTAAGACAATATGAATAGACGATATTAGTTAGGGAATGCTTCTTCAAATTTAGTTAATATGCAGCCACATTAATCAAAGAAAATGGTCATAACAGAGAGAAGAATGGTTACTTACTCTCTTCATTTTTAGGATAATCTACAACCACTTTAAATAAGAGTCTGAGGAGCCCTGGCTTCACATCATCTTGGTCACATCCATATAGGGAAAGGTTGAAACTGCCAGGAATATTGACAGGTTGCACATCATCCAGGGGTAACACTCTAGCATCAGGAAAATAATCAGGTAATGAGTATTCCACCCGCTCAAATTTCCGTTCACAATTTGGTTTTGTATAATTGATGAAATTGATATCTGCTCTTAAACTGGATGGAAGAACAAATTGCCATGTCATGAGTTCATCTTCCGGTAACCCCAATGGATAATTCGCAGACATCAAAGTTGCTGATGATTTGCCTTTAAATATTGATTCTATAATGCAGAGTCCTATATTAAAAAAGGAAGATTTACTTCAAAAGAGAAAAAGTCCGTGTACAGTAATCAAAGAGCTTGAAGCATCAAAATTAGAAGTTGGAAGCATTGCAGCATTTTGTCTCATTTTTGATCATTCAAAACTCAGTGAAGCATTGACCAATTTCTCTAGTCAATCTAGATAGTGAAAATGCCCTGTTCTAGCCTTTTTGAAGTCTTTTTTTAGATAGTTTTATATTATTATTATTATTATTAT
>JAEANM010009338.1:0-16431 GCA_017656035.1 Myanophis thanlyinensis
AATTAACTGGGGTTTTAAATTGGTTTTTAAATTTTATAATTTTAATTTTTTACTCAACCTCCCATTTAATTCTTTTTGTTTTTAAATTGTTATTGTTTTTTAGATGGTTGTACACCACCCTGAGTCCCTTTTGGGAGAGGGGCGGTATATAAATTTAAATAAATAAATAAATAACTCCTTTTACTGAATTTGGGTTCCAGAGGGAGTAATTGGAATTGCACTCTGAATTCTGTTGATTCAACCTTTGCCTTTTTTTGGATGTATCTCCAGGTTCTATACAAGTAAAAATACTATTCTGAATCTGTTTTTTTTTAATCTGGAATTTGTACAATTTGTACATGAGTATGTATATATTGTGATCCAAAATAAGTGAGGAACAAGATTGGGAAATGTTGTGTTGTATTGCAGCCTAATAGGGTTGGTTGACTTGCTATAACTTCTTAAGGCATGCTTAAAGCCAAGCATACAGATGGTATGTTTAATGATTCCTCATTCAATAATATAAGCATACTTTTTAAATTGTGGTAAATTGATAAAAGAATTGTATTTGTTGGTTCAAATACATTTATCTAACAATAACTTCATTCGGTGATATATAACCATAATGAGGTAGTCTGGGAGAAATATACTTTATTTTTGCGACTTTATTACAACTGCTTAAGAACAAGTTTGTCATAAAAAATCCAGAAAAACGTTACAAAACCACCATTACAAATCTAAAATATTTTATAAAAAGAAAAAAAAACACATTATTAAAATGAATTGATAGGATGATCCTTCTGATGAAGAAATCAGCTGGCTATCAAATTAATGATGTATTCTAAGGTAGAATAACAGGTAAATTGCACCAGATTTTTAAGCATTCTTTGTGAATGAAAAATGACTTTGCATGCACAAATGTTATCCATATATCACAATTTTCCATATTCCTCTGAAAATGACTGCATTGCTAATAATAATTTGAAAATGGTAACATAGCATGTAAAATTAGAACATTCCGTATGTGAAGTCTATAATCTGTATGTTTCACTCCTCAAGAATATAAGAAAATACTCCTTTCAGTATGTTAAATCTAGATACAGACTGTCAAGGGAATGATCAAGCTGACCAATAAAAATACTATTGCTACTAAATAGTTTTGCTCGAGAAAATTGAGTATAATAAAAGAAAGTTATTTTTGTTTAAAGCACTGAATTCTTTGGACGTTATTGTGAAATTCATTGTTTTCAACAGTTACATTCTATGATTGGATTTAGGTTTTACCTAAAAGATAAATAGAACATCATGCCAGTATTGTCTTTCTCCCATTTCATGACAAGATTTGTTGATCAATTCAACTAAGAACGATTCCTTTCAATCATGGGCTATTATTTTTTTTAAAGATTTGTTATTTCATTCTCCCTAAAACCTGAATTATGTTTTTCTCTAATCCTGTATTTATTCACTACAATTGCAATGGATTTAATGGGATAAGTTTAGGACAGGTAAGAAATAAATGCAGGAACATACTGGCCCTTAGCTATATTAACATGCTATATTAGGACCATTTAAATGATAGCTTATTGGTCTAAACAGCAACACTAGAGATCCCTAAAATCAACAGGAAACTCTTCATTGAATTCAGAGTTTAGAAATTGATGTTTATGGATCTAATTTTTGAATCCAATATATAAACTAGACAGTAATAACATATTGATTTGCATCAAATCCAATGCATATTCTTGATCTTTGTACAATCTGTTTTTGACTATCATTGTATTGAAGAATACCATTTTCACAATTTTAGTATGAATTAATTTTTCCAGTCTTCTTGTTATATAAGGTTTTCATTCAAAATGTATAATTTTGCAACAATAGTCTGTCACTGAATTAAATAATGCCAAGATGTGTGAAAGGATTTGGAAAACCTACTCTAAAATGTGTGTAGAATTCTACATCCCATCACTGTGCTAAATGTATATTTGCCAAAAACAAAAGCATCAATGTCTTTAAAAGAAAACAATAAAACTATATAGGCTAGTCTAAACATTTCAAATAGGCTTCAGTGCTTTTGCAGTCATAAACAAATTGGAGACTTTTGTTTAGTTATATGAACCTATTTGCACTCTATATTAATCCAACAAAACATTTCACAAGCATTAGACTATGGAGCCTTTTTATATCAGTAACAAACAGAGAAATAAATGTTGACATATGAATATATTTCAATGCGAGTCTGAAATAGAGGATAGAAAAAAAAATCCAAATTTTATTTCTTTCCAATTTCCTCTTGTAAATTTATTTATACATGATCAAGAGTAAAATAAAGAGGAAAATGTCATTTCCTTAAATTTCCTGAAATATGAAAATATAAAACGTGGAATGCACTTGGGAAAGTATTAAACATGACAGGAGATCATTTTCCTTCTCTGCCCTTTCACATAATTCCCATTACTGAATTATAATGAGACAAACTAACACCAAATGGATTATACATTGTAAATGCAAAATCTAAAAGATTACAGCATACATCTATGATCATGAGATATAGCCATGTTTCCAGTACCTTTCAAGCATTCAGTGATATCCTTGCAATCTACCGATAATGGTTAAAGCACAGATTGTGAGTGTGGTGATAGCAAACCCCACAGTAGGGTGATCTTTTCAATACAGCAAAAGACAATTGGCTAAATAAAGCAAAATAAGTGAAGCCCCAAAATATTAAATAGTATACTCTAGTGAGACAATTCAAAAGCCAGCAGAATCTGAAAATGTGCTATTGGCAAATAATTTCTTTTAAAAGATAGGTCTGTGTTATAGCTAGAATTTAATCTGCTTAATTTACATATAGCTCCATACTTAAGACTGGATTTTTCTTTCTTTCTTTGTGGCTAGAGTTTTTCAATCTTAAAAACAGAAGCAGGTCCAAAAATACGGGTTTTGCCAGGGATCAAAAATGTTCAATTAATCTGCTCTATGAGTATATCAAAACTAAAAGAGTGACTCATGTGAAACAGAGATAGGCTGGTTTAGGGTACAAGAGCTTGGAGTTCAGCGTCAGATATCTCATTGACTTCCATGATCTTTTCTAGATGTTCCATGTACCGAGAATAGTCTTGCAAAAAATGTGGCACCCTCATGTTTTTAGTCATTCCTAAATCCTTCAGACGATCCACATCCTCATATGAAACCTAGACATCAGATAAAAAAATAATTTCAGGCTTATCTTATTTCAAAGCATCTAATTTCTCTAAACATGCTTTCACCTTTAGTAGTAGCCCCACCTGGTACTTTAACTCAAGGTAAACCACTCCAAATTCGATTGCAGAAAATACAACTTCAGCAACAGAGTGATCAATGCCTGGAATGCTCTACCCAATTCCGTTGCTACAGCCTCAAACCCTCACAGCTTCAACCTCAAATTGTCTACCGTGGATGTCATCTCATTCCTAAGAGGTCCATAAAGGGGACGTGCATAAGTGCACCAATATGCCTACCATCCCTGTCTTACTGTCCCCATTTATCTGTATTTACTTCCTTTATTTGTTTATGTATATACCTATACCTGCTATTTTATACATGTTTGCAAAATTGGAAGCACCTTTAACAAAAGTAAAGTGCAATGCAGGAAAAACCAGTAGATGGTTCACGTTGTTTAGTCTTTAAAGATAAGTGGTATTGAAGCTTATTAGTCCTTAAAACTGAGGCTACTTGTATAATTCTGTCAAAAATACATACATTTATGTATATATCCAGTCAATGGGAAAGAAGCTCAACTCAGAAGACTGTATTTTATCCCAATTTAAGATGATCACAATATAATGAAATACTGTCCTATTTTTTTCAGTAGCCATAAACTCGGTATTTTGAAAACAAATTTATCTACGTCATAGCTATTTCTGGAGCAAGTAAAATTGGAACTCCTGAATGGGGCACTTATAAAGACAACTTCATCTTCTTCCAACAATCAAAGTCCTTGGATCAGCAGACCTCTTCTGGACTTAAATGTTGGCAGAAGAGGATATTTCTCTCCATTCTTCTGTTTTAGTAGCATTTACAAGTTGTCCCTTCAAGCAAACAGTTCTAAACCTAAGAAAGGAGAAATAGAAGGTATCCCATTCTATAGTCTCCTGAAATCAAGTGGGATGGTTTCATGTAAAGTAATTTAATCTTTTAAATGATTTTAAGCACTACACCCATAGATTAATTCGGAGATATCTCAAACAGCTGGAAAAGCTTCAGGTCAACTCTCAGTATTAAAATAAACATCATTAAAAGTAACCATGGAGTCGCTTTTCAGAAGAACAGTAAAAATAAAGGTAGTCTCAACTTACGACCACAACTGAAATTTCCATTGCTAAGCAAAACAATTGTTAATTGAGCTTTGCCCCATGTTGTTTGAAGCACTCAGACTGCTTATCATATGTAGTTAAACTCAAATGCAAAGGTTTAATTATGGCTTGCTTTATTATCTTTCTAGGTATTCTCAATCAACAACTTACTTACTTGAAGGGATTTTTCTGAGGTGTATAAAATCTGTTCTTTGGTGTAGGTGAAAAAGAGGTTCTTTCCATGCGCTTTGTAGGAGATTTAAAATGGCTCATCTTGAGGGGAGAAAAGATCCCGGCAAGACTAGAGTTTGAAAAGCCACTGGCCAATTAGAAACACCAATGCAATCATATGGCATAAAACTACATTTCCCAGAAGTCAACCCCTTAAGGGGATAGTTCCTAATTGCTAAACTATTTACCCCAATCAGCACACCTCATTTTATGGCCTTTCTTGGAACAGTTGTTGGTGAATCACTGCAGTTGTTAAGTTAGTAACAGAGTTAAATGAATCTAGCTTCCCCATTAATTTGCTCATCAGAAAGTCACAAAAGGCAATCGAATGACCCCAAGACACTGCAACTATCATAAATACATGCCAATTGCTAAGTAACTGAATTTTGATCATGTGACCACAAGGGATGCCACAATGGTCATAAGTGTGAAAAATGGTTATAAGTCATTTTTTCAGTGCCATTGTAACTTTGAAAGGTCACTAAATGAATGGTTGTAAATTGAGGACTAGCTGTAAGTATTATCTGTAAAAGCTTTACTAAAATGATGGGGAATTGCATAAAAGTCTTGCTACAGTCTCTGGCTGCGAGGTCATGTTTCTGACCTTGGACTCATGTAGTCAGCTGGGATTATTGCTATCCTACTGACCTCCCTGCTGCATAGTAACATTCCTGCCAGAAACTATCTCAAGGTTGTCCATGGAATTCTACAAACTTATAGTTTTGGGTGATTTCAATCTGCCTTCCCTGGTTTTTGGCTTGAAAAGTGGTTCAGGATTTCATGATCTCCATGATGCCCAGGGGTGCCTATCCCAGATTGTCTCAGGTCACACATCAGATCTAATATTTTTATTGCACAATGTCAGCATGTGAAGTAACATTATTCTGTCATCATAGTCAGATCATGCCCTGATATCCCTGACATTCTCTTATACTACTTCCCTTTGGAGGGAGACTGGACCTATTCAAGTGGTCTGCCTTCAGAGAACAAATGTGTTCTAGAAGGAACTGGGGGATATCCCTTATGGCTTTACTGCGTGCTCCTGCCATACACTTAGCAACAGTCTGGAACCAAAAGGCAGCTGAAACCTTGAACGTGTCTTTTCTGAACCCCCAGACCTCTTACAACTCTTTGTACCCTTCACACTCCATGGTTCATAGAGGAACTGAGGGTTCTGAAGTGCACCGCTGGAGGAAAACAAAGGATAACTCTGACTGGACATGTCTTAGAGCTGCTATTATAAGATCTATTTGTGGCAATAAAAGAGGGAAACAAAATTATTTTTCCATTCTTATTGAATCTGCAGAGTGTCACCAATCCTGTTTCAGATTACTCAATTCCTTTTAGGCCAGGGGTGCTCGGGTAATCATCTTCAGGGCCATGCAGAACAATTTCTTGAACATCTGTTGGATAAAATTGCTCAGATACACTCCCAGTTAGAACCCTTGCGTACTGCTATTTCTTAAGAAGAAGCCTAAGGAGACATCTTACCCAGTAATTTGAGAACATTGTTGGATCCTGTTAGATCTAAGAAAGTGGACAGGATCTTCTGTGCTTTCAATGTAATGATGTGTCAGTTAGATTCTTGCCCCTCCTAGAAGATGAAAGCCTTCAGAACCTCCAGGTAGGGTCTTGCAATGATAAATTCTTGACAGTAAGAGGGGACATTCCCAGGACCTTTTAAGGAGGCCCTGGTTTGTCCTCTCCTTAACAACCATCACTTGACCCTACCTGCCTGGACAACTTTTGTGCTGTTTCCCATCTTCCCTTTTTACGAAAGGTGATGGGAAAAGTAGCTGCTTGGCAGCTCCAGGGAATCATGGATGAAACAGATTTCCTGAACCCTTTTCAGTCAGGATTCAGATCCAACTATGGAACAGTGGTAGCCTTGGCTGCACTCATAGATGATCTTGGGCAGGAACAAGATGAGGGTAGCACTACCATTCTTGCTCTCTTTAACCTCTCAGTGACCTTCAATACTACTGATCATGTTATCCTTTAGGCTGGTTACGCAAGTTGGGGCTGGCCGGCACAGTTTTGCCCTCCAAAACAGGTCCCAATCAGTATTAACAGGGAGTGAGAGATCCAGCTCCCAACCACTCACTAGTGGTGTCTTATAGAGCTCAGTACTCTTCTCCTCTCTTGTTTACATCTGAAGCCATTAGATGAAGTCCATCATCATGGGTTGATATATCTCAATACATTGATGATACTCAGCTTTATAGCTTTACACATGGTGACCCAAGTGTTACTATCTCTGCCCTCTCATGATGCATGGAGGTTATAGAGATCTGTATGGGGAACCAACAGACTTTGACTGAACTCTGGCAAGATTGAGTAGGTGCATGAAGCCTCAGAATCCATGTCTTGCTTAGTTCTGGACAAACTACAGAGAGCATTTGCATAGCTTTGGTTTGTGCAACCACCTCAAATTCGAGTTTTATTTGTCACATACACAGTATGGTGTGTAGTGAAATGCTTAGTGAATTGCCCTTGATCTTAGGATATTAGAAAAGCAAGGAGAGTAGACTGTAGGAAGTATGGAGAGTAGGTTAGATAGAGAGGAGAGGGAATAAGGGATAAGGGATAATACAATGTCAGATACAATACAAAATACAATGATAAAATACAATGTCCCTTAGGGCAGCAAGGTACATTCACATACAGTGGTTTAGAGATCAAACTGCTTGTGGGAAGAAGCTTCTTTTCAGTCTTTCTGTTTTGGCTTTCAGGGAGCAGAAGTGCTTTCCTGACCTCAACATGGAGAATAGTCCATTGTTGGGATGGCTGTGGTTTTTCGCTATCTTCCTGGCTGTGGACAGGCATTGCTTGTTGTACATGGCATGCAATTCAGGGAGCTTGGTGCAGGTGATGCGCTCAGCTGAATGCACCACCCTCTGTAGGGCTTCTGTCCTGCATGGTGCTGTTCCCAAACCAAGTTGTGATGTTTCCTGACAGATGCTCTCTGTGGTGCACGAGTAAAAGTTCGTGAGTACTTTGGGGAGCAATTTAAAGTCTCTCAGGCATCTGAGGTGGTAGAGATGCTGTTTAGCCTTTTTCACTGTGGTGTTGATATGGCAGGACCATGACAGGCTCTGCGTGATCTGGACACCAAGATATTTGAAGCTGTCCATTCTCTCTACTGGGTTCCTATTGATAGGAATCTGATTGTTCCTCTCTTTTTTTTGTGCTGAAGTCCACTATCAATTCCTTTGTTTTGCTGATAGAGGTTGTTCTTCTGACACCAGTTCTCCAGGTTCTCAATCTCTTTCAGGTAAGCCATCTCATTGTTTTCGGAGATCAGGCCCACCACAACGATGTCATCAGCAAACTTGATGATGGTGGTGGAGTCGATAGTGGCCCTACAGTCATGGATGTATAATGAGTACAATAGAGGGCTCAGAATACAACCTTGGGGAGCTACAGTGCTAAGGGTGAGTGAGGCTGAGACTTGTCCACTCAACCTCACCACCTGTGGTCTTCCGGTCAGGAAATTGGAGATCCAATGGCATAGAGGTGGGCTGAATCTCAGATGCTCCATCTTGGTGTTGAGTGTGGAGGGGATTATGGTGTTAAATGCTGAGCTATAATCTACAAACAGCAATTTAACATAGTTCCCCTTTCTGGTATCTAGATGGGTGAATGATGTGTGGAGGAGGTGAGAGATGCCATTGTCGGTTGAGTGATTTTGCTGATACGCAAACTCTAAAGGGTCTAGTATGTATGGTAGTGAGGAGATGATGAGGTCTCCGACCAGTCACTCGAAGCACTTCATAACTATTGAAATTAGGGCTATAGGGCAATAGCTATTGAGGGATGCAGGATGGGGTTTCTTGGGGACAGGAACAACGATGGACTCTTTGAAGCATGTGGATATTACTGATTGGTACAAGGAGAGGTTGAATATCTCTGTGAACACCGGTGCTAGCTGGTCTATGCAGAATCTGAGGATGTGTCCTGAAATGCTGTCTGGTCCTGCTACTTTCCTGAAGGCTCTCTATA
Source organism: Myanophis thanlyinensis (assembly GCA_017656035.1). Lineage (NCBI taxonomy): Eukaryota > Metazoa > Chordata > Lepidosauria > Squamata > Homalopsidae > Myanophis > Myanophis thanlyinensis. Next base: position 8,544 of record JAEANM010009338.1, read on the forward strand.
TGTCCTGTTTGGAGATGATGGGTGTGTTTTTGGTATTTCGATTTTGGTGTCCTCTTCCTGATTGTAGCCATTTGTTGTGCTAGTATTGGTGTTGTTGGCCCTTTTGGCTTCTTTGGCTGCAATGTCGAAGCGGGCATGGAAGGTGTCCAGTTCATTGGCCAGTGATGCGTCTGCATTCATCCTGCCGAGTGTTGGTGCTTTGTAGTCGGTTATTATTTTTAGTCCATGCCACAGACTCCTAGGGTCACTCTGTTGGAGTTGTGCCTCTAGTTTTCTCCCGTATCACTGTTTTGCTTCCTTCACTGCCTTTCGCATCTTGTATGAGATACCCTTGTAAAGGTCCATGTCACCCGATGCTAGTAGGTAGAAGTGTGAAATCTCAGGGCATTGCGGATGGTTTTATCCACCCACGGCTTTTGATTGGGAAATGTTCTGATGGTGTTTTTTTGTGCCATGTCATCCACTAGCTTCCCAATGAATCCCACAACAGATGCCATGAACTCACTGATGCCATCTGTTGTGTTGGAACATGTCCCAGTCTGTGTCATTAAGTGCATCTTGCAGAGTAGCCATTGATTGTTCTGTCCAGTGCATGATTTCCCTCCGGACCGGGGCTTCCTTTTTTTAGCCTTTGTTTCTATTTTGACGTAAGGAAGATGGCAGCATGGTCAGAGTTCCCAAACGAGGGATGAGATTGCACTTTGTAGCTATCCTTAGTTGAAGTCTAATAGTGGTCCAGTGTTCTTTCTCCACTGATGTGGCAGGTGATGTGCTGATAGAAGTTTGGTGCTGTGCATTTGAGGTTGGCGCTATTAAAGTCTCCTGCCACAATAAGCACTGTGTCCTGATGCTGTGACTGGTGTTCTGTGAGAGTTTCATGTAGTTCGTTTAGGGCCATGTCTATGTTCACCTGGGATGGGATATAGATAGCACTGATTATGACCTAGGTGAACTTACGGGGTAGGTAGAAAGCGTGGCATTTGATGGTTAGGAATTCTAGGTTTGGTGTGCAGGAGCATATGAGGGTGGTAGTGCCTACACTGTTGCACCAGTTGTTGTTCACCATTAAGCATACACCGCCTCCCCTTGACTTGCCCAATTCCAGTATTCTGTCCCTGCAGTGGACCGAGAAGAACTCAGCTGGCTGGATGGCATGGTCCAATATTGCTGGCTTCAGCCATAAAGCAGAGGATATTGCAGTCCCAAATATTCCTCCAAAACTTTACCCTGCCCCTGAAGTCGTAGAGCTTATTGTCCAATGAGTGTACATTGGTGAGCAGGATGCTAGGCAGAGGCATGTGGTGTGCACAATGCACCAGCCAGTTCCTGACACCAGCCCGTTTCGCCCAAGGCTATCGGTTTAGTGGTCTCCTGATGTTCCAGAGGTTGTCATTCTGATGCTGCCTTCGGGTCTCCGCTGTGGCTTTGAAGTGCTCAGGGGCTTTTGGAAGTCTCTCCTGGCTTCCTGTCAATCTGCTGTGGGGTCTAGGTATGCAGTGGCTGTCTGGCCAGGAGATGTTAGCACAGGTGGCATTTTTGGCACCCTTGCCTTGGTGCTGCCGTTGCCTCGGCTGTCTCTCGGAATCTTTGCCATGTTCATACAGGCTGTTCATGTAGGGGCTGTTGCCTTTCCTGGATCATGCACTCAGTTACTCAAGTCACAGTCATCGCTCATCTGGATTAATGCAATGTGTTCTATATGGGGCTAACCTTGAAATCTATTCAGAAGCTTCAAATGGTGCAGTCCAGCAACAAAAGTAATCTTTGGTGCCCTTAGGATGTTCCATATTACACTTCCGCTATGTGAAGTTCACTGGCTACCAGTCTGCTTTTGAGTGCAGTTCAGGGTATTGGCTATGACCTTTAAAGCTCTCAATGGCATAGGTCAAGGCTATCTGATGAACTGTGTTGTCCCACTAGAACAAACCCATACCATTTGTGCCAGCAGAGAGGGCCTATTATGGATCCTGTCAGTCAAAGAATTCCTGCTATCTGGATCCAGAAGAGCCTTTTTTGCTGCAGTGCTCACCCTTTGAAACATCCAAGTTTTTACAGTAAAATTTGTCCCCACTCTCCTATCCTTCCACAGTAGCCTGAAGATTCTTTTCCTCCTTGCTCTCTACTCTCCACCCATGTTTTTGTTATCGTATTGATGTATACTGGTTTTTTAAATGTTCTATTATTTTATTTGTTTTGTTTACATTCTTTTCATCTCTTTCTGTTTTCTTACACTCTGTTGTCAGCTGCTTAAAATAGCCCATCAGCAAGATGGGTGACAAATAAATTTAACAATGAATAAATACATGAATGAAAAAACAAACAAATAAATAAATATAATAAAGAGGAATGGGAGAATGTGGAATTAGTAAAATGGATTGTTTGCCATTTATTTACAAAGATATTAAGGCCCCAGACGTCTTCAACTGAGTGACAAACCAAGTAATTAAAATTCATCAGATGAGCCTTAAATAAAATCAACATCTTCCAATTCATGAAATCAAAGTATTATCTATCATATTTTCAACATGTTTATTAATCTTCTGACTATTCGATACCTGTTACTACTGTTTGTCATGTCAGCTTTTAGTCTTAAATAATATATTTGTACTAGAAACAAACAAACCATATTAAGGTTGATATTTTCTTATCCAGCAATTTACTCACCTTTCCTAGAGCTGTCAATAAGTAGAAATCAATAGAATGTCGGTATCTCAGAAGTCGTAGGATGCCATCCAGGTAGACCTGATCTTTACTAAAGCACCCTAAAAGAATCAGAAATCATGATGGAGACTAACTTTAAAAACTTTTTAAAATATTTACTACAGCAGCATTAAATGATAATTTGATCAAGAAATTTTAAAAACAAAAATAAAATGAAAATATCATGCTTGCTTACTTGGAAATAAATTTCTTTGAAGTAATTGGATTTATAGCTTTAATACAAAGAATTATACTATAAGACTGCATCCCACTTAAGTCTCAGTTTCAAATGAAATCTGCAAATGGTAGATAAAAGAAAGCTTACCTGTTTGTGAAGTATCAGTCCAACCCCTTTTGGCTCGAACGCAATAATCCCACCTAGTATTGGGATCAGTGACAAACTTCCCAATGTCCTGAAAAAGGTCTCTGAAGGACATTTGGCTGGCTTGGTATACAGTGTAATATAGGAGGGCAGCCCGCCACAGGAAAGGATCTTTTCGAAACAGAACACTGTGAATGCTGGCCAGGCCTTCCTCAGTGGGGTTGATGGGTTTTAACCCATGCTTCCGGCGCCCACTCCAATTGTTCCATAATTGGCAATTGTTGTTAATGCCCCTAAGATAATGAGTTCCTGTAAGAATACACCAACATATATATATATATATATATATATATAGGCAATATAAAAATGATTATTGAAAAGCAAAGGAAAAATTTAATCAGTCCAAACTTAAAACTGCAATAGATAAAATCTGGTTCATACTGTCTGCCTTTCTCTTGAACATCGTCACTCTTAGTCTATTTTTCTGGCCACAATAAAAACTTACTACTTTATAGCACAGCTGTTCCATTCTTTGGAAGGAGGCTACCATTGTCCTTTTTGAGAGTGGAGCTTGTCTCTTCCCTAAGTGAAACAGAAATCCTTTAAGGCTTTTACTTCAGATTTTGATTACAATAAACAATTGGATGGTCAAAAATACCCTAAAATTGATTTAATAACAGTGATCCTTCTACCAAACCATTTGGATTTGACCTGCCTCACTTTGTCTGGTCGCAATTGAACAGAATCAGGAGTGATATTGGAAGAAGTACCTTTGCCCTGTATTAGTGGGATAGGAAGATTCCCCTTTTTGCAATTGTAGTGCTGATATGCAAACTATTAAACATATTGTGCAAGATTTCCTATGGAGTGCCAGTTCTCTGGTTCTCTGGTTTCTAGAAGATTTGCACAAAGCAATGCTAGAACTGGACAGCTGAATTGGACATCCGGTTATATCCACTGCTATATCCTCATAAGTTTTATATATACAGGTAGTACTTGACTTACATCAGTTCTATTAGTGACCATTTCAAAGTTACAATGGCATTGAAAAAAGTCACATAACCTTTTTTCATTCATACAACTATTGCAGCATCCCATGGTCACATGATCAAAATTTGGCTGCTTAGCAACTGACTCATATTTAGGATAGTTGCAGTGTCCTGGGGTTATGTAATTACCTTTTATGATCTTCTGTCAAGCAAAGTCAATGGGGAATCCAGATTCACTTAACAACTGTGTTCCTAATTTAACAACTGCAGTGAAAAATTATAAAATGTGGCAAATTCACTTAACAACTGTTTCACTTAGCAACAGAATTTTTGGGCTCAGTTGTGGTCATAAGTTGATCATATGACCATTGGGATATTGATCCTCACAATATCCCCATGGTCACATAATCAAAAACTGATGTTCAGAGCCCAGCTCACAATTATGATGTCACAGCAACTTGTGATAATATGGTCTTCATTTGCAATCTTCTTTTCCAGCTTTTGACAAGGAAAAGCAATGGGAAAGCTGGCAGGTAAAGACACGATATCCCCATGTGCAGCAATGAAGCATAGTGCAGGTAGTCCTTAATTTACAATGGCAATTGATCATTTTGCTTAATGATGTCAATTCTGGCAGTCCTGGTTGCTGTTGTTAAATGCTTCATTGCTGGATTAAAAAGCTCTCTTACACATGTTGCACACGTCAAACCACCGTGTACATGCTGAGCACAGGTCCATGTGACCCTGAATTTTTTTTTCTACTGCTGTTATTTAAGGAATCCTCCCATTAAATTTAGGTAACTCTTAAGGCAATGCTTGTAGGAGATGACTAGGCTCAGCCTGAATTAAACGCATCATCTGTCTGAAGGCCCTACACTCCTGAAAGAGACCTAAGTCTAATCCCCCTTGAAGTCTGTTGACCTTATCTGGTAACAATTTGCCTTGACTGTTAGTAGATCAGATTTTTGTGTATAGGCAGCATGGAATAAACTTTCAGTGTTTTTGAACTCTGTCCTAACTCCTGGTTTCTTGTGCCTGACAATGCTACTTTTTAAAGGGGGAGGCAGAAACCTGAAAAAAACCTCAAGCTATTTCAATGATGAACAGAAAGGTTCTGTACTCACATAAGGTTCAAAACAATTTTTCTGAATCCTTTTTACATGAATTCTAATTTTCCTCTTGCTTCATCAAGAATAGGCTATTGCAACTACAAAGCTATTTTTTTTCTTGCCAGAGAAACAAAATTCTTTAATGTCCAGTCACTAAAAGTACTTCTCAGAATAATAAGAAACTATTTAATTCTAAATCAAATTTATGAAGCAATTTGCTTCTGAAATTCCATTTTATTTTAGCACAAATAGTGGGTTATTGCATTTAGTAGTCTACAAACATTATTGTCCTTGTGGAGATGGGGCGGTATATAAATACGATAAATAAATAAATACGATAAATAAATATTTTAAAAATTCTAATTTTTTGCAAAAGCTGTTTCCAGCCTATGTTTGCAGAAGCAATCCAAATATGGTATACATGAAGTGGCATACAAGATTTGTGTTTGCATATGAATATATATATATATCAAGTGAGGACATTTGCCTAATTTTCCTTTTGTCTGCTAATTTTATTTATCTACTGCTATTCTGCCATTATTTTTATGAATAACTCGTGATAAACATAAATAATATTACTTTCTCCTGTTTTTCCCACAATAACTCCTCTGTGAAGTGTGTTGGGCTCAGAGACAGTGATGGACCAAAGTCAGCAGTCAGCCTGCTTTTATGCCCAAAATGAGACTAGAACTCAGACTCTTGGTTTCTAACCTCTTACCTTAACCACTAGACTAAGCTGCTATTACTCTTAGCCATTTTCACAAAGCTAGAGTACTTTGGTATGGGGAAAACTCAAACAGAATAATTATTACATACCTATTTCATGCCTGAGCATCCCTTCCAACCAATGTTCCCTTGCAGTGGAAATATTGATGGTAAGAGTTGGACGGCCATTCACCACAGTCATTGAGGCCCGAGAAAGCAAATCTTCAGAAAGGTGAACCACAATCTGAGGAAGAAAAACAAGCCACAAAAGATAAAATTATATTAGTATTCATATATTTCATTCGTGTACTCCTTTTCTATAAAATTTAATTTATTATATTTACTGTCAGTGGTGGATAATAGTTCAATTTTCTTTTTGCTTTGTACTTAAACTGCATGCTTGCCCAGATGGCAGTGATTAAAATACTGTATTGCAAGCAAACTCTGCCCAAAGCCTAAAGTTCAATCCTGATGGGGCTCAAGGTTGACTCAGCCTCCCTTCCTTCTGAGATTGGTAAAATGAAGACCCAGAATATTGAGGGCAATATGTAAATAATGCTTCTATATTATAAACTGCCAGCAAGTCTTGTAAAGCATTATTGGACATTATATCAATCTAAGTGCTATTGCTATACTTTCAAAACTCAAGACAGCATACACAGCACTTTGTCCTCCATTTCTTTTACCTACTGTATTTCTGTTTCTAAACTGAAACATGACTTAAATCAGTGGTCACTGCTGGACCACCTCCCTCCATCACAGGACTCCAGGCACCTCAGTGAGCAGTGTGCGAAACTCCTGCCACCCAGGAGGAAAAGAGTGTGCTGGAGCCCAAATGGCCTTGCACTCCTGCAGGTCTTGCCTCTGCTTGGAAAGCCTATGTTCATAGTCCTCAGTGAGGTACTTCTGCTGAGCCTCCTTCTCAGTCAGATCCAATTTGAACTGAGCCCATTTTTGCCAACTCTTTCTCATGGTAGCTGCTTAGCTCCAACAACTGCTTCCTGTTGACGCCTTAAGGAACCCCGGGCAGGGAGGTGGGAAGTGGTTGTGAGAGGAGGGGCAAGGAGAAGCCTGCAAGGTGCCCTTCAACATGATTGACATCAAGTTGGCCACACCCACCAGTCACAAGACCACCTAGCCATGCCACCCAGCTGGTCATTAGGAAGATCATATTAGTGGTCTGTGGGATTCAAAATCATGAATTTAGTAGTCCCTGAAGTCCAAAAGGTTGGGGACCCCTGACTTAAACAATAGTGGATGCATTCATACAGGAATGCATGGATTATTCTAAAAAAATAATTGGTAGTTCCTGCATCATAGTTATCATTCTTTAGACACAGCTGTACTGTATGTATATATGTCACCTGTAGGAATGATGGCTAATATAAAACTACAATTAGGAATGCAGATAAACTGTGACTCTCTATTTCAAAGAAATGATGCAAAAAAACCAACCTCGCCCAGGCAGCCTTCTTTTGCCATATATTTTCGGACATGATTCCAGATGCGACTCCTAGGCAGCAGACTTCCTCCAGTGGACTGTTCAAAGTTTTCATAACTTCCATATTTTTGCAAAGCGAGTTCCATAATTTTGATAGCCTGTGACAAAAATATAGCAGACATAAATGTTAAATATGCTAAATGTTCTAATCGGTGACTATGTTTGCTCTTGGCTTTGGAATTATGTGTATCACAAAAACAGGTTGTCTATGTAGATATTTCTTCTCTGATAAATATGAACAGAACAGATATTTTTAAGTTCCACATCAAGATTAAATATATGAATTTTTTTTCAATATTTTATTTTTTAAAAAACATACATACATACATACACAACACAACATAAAATCATCTTTTGATGCAAATATCTAACCTTTCACCCTGAGTTTTCTGTATGTACATTATTTACATAGTACATCTCTTCAGTTATTTTTGTCATATACTTACATATATATATAATTTACGTTTCCTGTTCTTTATTGATGAGCCGGTGCCTGGAGGCCGTGCGGAGTTGGATGGGGTTTAACAGACTTCAGCTCAACCCAGCTAAGACCGAGTGGCTG
>JAEANM010009339.1:0-16431 GCA_017656035.1 Myanophis thanlyinensis
GGCCATTGTATTTATTTGAAATTTTAATCTGGTTTTAATTGTATATACTCATGTTTTATTAGGCTGTACACCGCCTCTAGTCCTTCGGGAGAGAGGCCGTATAGAAATTAAAGATAAAGATCTTGATTATGTTTGAGTTTTAAAATTTTAAGTAAAAGATATAAACAAAAGGCAAAATGCCTCCCAGTATTTAAAAAAAAGAAACTAAATAAAATAGCCTGCAGAGATGAAGCTATGGACAGTTTATCTGTGTGGCTTTAGTGAGTTTTTAGATGGTTTATAAACAAAGACATAATACAAGTTACTTTTGATGGATAGAGAAGCAGAACTATAGAACGTCTCATTCATGCATGCTCACATAAAAGTCACCACAAACTTTTAGGAGAAACAAATAACGCATGTCGCTATGCTTTTTATGGCAGCATGGTTACAAAGTTAGAGTGAATTAATAATAAGTATACCACTAGTGGCCAAATTAGTAAATACCCAAGCAGAATATCCATTAATGTATACAGTTGTGCATGAAACAGTCTCATTCATATTTCAGGCACCTACTTCTCTTTGCCATGTTCCTCCATTCATGCCTGAAAGTACTCTAATGGTTGATTCATGCACAATGCCATCTTTAGAAAAGCAAACATAGCAAAAATATGCGCTCAATTATTATTTTCTTTAAGCCACATCTTACCATGATAGAATAAACTCAGTTTCGCTGCACACATGTTGTGCATTGACAATAAAGGATTGAATTGAATTGAATTGAGCTCTAGAATTCCAACAATGCCTTTCCAAGAGTTAAAGACTACTTTGCTACTGACTTCCTCCTGGTGAAACTAGATATATCTAGAGGCCAGACCAACCCTGTTGCTAAATGAAATGCATTTATTTCCTTTCTGGGAAAAGGCAAGAAATCCTTTTGAGAGATGAGAATTAAACTACACATTCTCCCTGAGATCTCTGCAGCTATATTGGCATTCTGCAAACTATGTTTGATTACTGTCTCTCTGCAAGTGGCATTTCTACCTGAGTTGACTTCTTCCAACCTCACCTACTCCATTTACGTATCTCCACCCTACCTTCTATGTATTAGAAACAGGAGGGCTTATGCTTGCATAAATACACGGAAATAGGTAAATAAGATGGATCATGGGATAGCTAATCAGGATGCAATGCAATTGTATGAAAATTGTATTCAATGAAGCTTATATTCCTGAGATGAACAAATGAATCCAGCAGGAAGCTGAAGAGGAATCCATTAGAATTTTATGCGTTGTGAATACAAAAGTCTCTAAAGTGAACTTAATAATTGAGTGTGACAATTAATATACATGAAACCCTAGAATCATCTTGTTTGCCAAGTTAGAACAGAATTAATTTTTACTCAGTCTGTAACACCGTGAATAATCTGCAAAAGTACTTCTGCCTTTGCAGGCTACTTCCACCATGGCAAGTTTGAAGTCAATGACAAAAAAAAAAAAAAAAGAAGTAATGGAGATGGACCAAACTAAGCCAATTTGAATACATATATGGGCAAAGTTTCAGAATTATGTTTAGCATGTATTTGGTCATTGCATTAAAAGGTCATGAATGCTCATGAGTTGACATTTGTTCATTTTCAGCCTATCCATTTCAGGTAGTTGCTTTCAGCCAGTGTGTGCTTTGATTCTGAACGATACATTTGAAAATCAAATTTTGAATTCCTATGAAGGAGTAAATTTTCAGCCCCAGTTCAAATGCTCAAAATCTCTGGGCAGTCCTTAGGAAATGTTGATCAATGGTGTCAGAATTGAATTGCCAGATGGTGCCAAATGTGCCGTTACCAAACACTAATCTTTTACTGCAAGTTATTAATAACATTACATTGTGCTTTCAGATACAAACAGGAAGAAATAAGTATTAATGTAACCTCACACAAAATATAGGGTCAAATGTTATATCGCATGACAGGTATTTACATTTCTCAAAAAAATACATTAGTGGTTTTACAAACTGTCTAAGGAAAATAGACAAAGAGGAAAGAAATTTCTTTCAGAGGACAGTACTTGCAGAGCAACCATTCAGCTAACCATAAATGTGTATTCAGCTAAACATTAAACAATGTGTTTTGAAGACTACAATGCATTATGATAAGCTGTGCAGTAGTTTTGATTTTTGGCTTAACTAGATCACTATAGCTAGTTTAAGAAAGAATTTTAAAAAGCCATAACATCATGTAAGGTTTGGAAGTCAGCATGTATGTTACTGTACCAATGTTTCATGCAAAATCAGAAGCCTGGTAGCAGAATGTAGCATAGCAACTTGTAGTATGAGTTTGACTTATGCAGGGCCACCTGATGTGGCTTCAGAGCATTTTGCTTTCAGATGCTTTAAAAATGTCCTCGAGAAAGAAATAAGGTGACTGGCATTACTGTTTTACCATAATGGACATATCCACATCATAAAAATGTATTCAGTTTAAACTTAGGAGTTTCCAAATTGTTCTGAAGCTTCTAATAAACCATAGACAGGATTGTGTAGGAGTCCTTCAGAAATCAAATAGTTTTTCTTTTCAGTTTAGTTTTAAATGTTAGATTAATATCCTGCCTTTCCTCTAAAGCTAAAGTATGCAAAAAAAAAAAAAACCAATCCCCAAACAAACCAAATTAGGTGCCTGGTAGCATCATTTCAAACTAACAAACTTTATGAAAAGATGGAAGCATACTTTTATTTTATCTGCAAAAGTGCTACAAGATTCCTGATTCTGGGCTACTGTACACTAACATGGCTCTTCTCCTGTAGTAATTGGCTTCTCCTTCAATTTTTTTCTTCTTCACAAAAATAATCCAGTGAGCTGAAATATGACAGGGCCAATTCTCTCAGCATTGAAGCATTTCTCCATGCAGGCCTGTCATTATCCTTAATGTTCCTCAGTAATCATAAATGGGCCCAGGGAGAAAGCTCTCTCATAATCTGAGAATCATGCTGTGAAGTTGAATGGAGGCAGATACAGAGGAAAGGTTTGTATTTATATTTATAATGCCCAGCTAAACTTCACAATTGGCTTCCACATCATGAATGGATGACCACCAGCTTTGTCATCCTGAAAGATTTTTGGAATAGTTAGACATTTTCATATATTGCTTTGATCTCTAACATAAGATTAGGCATAATTTTACACACAGAAAAATCCATTTAAGATTATAGTTGTTTGATGTTGATGCAGGCTACTTCTGCTGACTGTCAGCTGCTTGCAGTTTGGCTGTTCAGATCCCACCACGCTCAAGGTTGACTCAGACTTCCATCCTTCTGAGGTGGGTAAAATGAGAACCCAAACTGTTGGGGCAATATGCTGACTCTGTAAACCACTTAGAGAGGGCTGTAAAACACTATAAAGAGGTATATAAGTCTAAGTGCTATTGCTATTTCTGTCAATCTATCAAGCCAAAAGACAATTATATTGAATTCCCCAAAGGAGTAGGCTACAGCTCAAAAATGCTGTTATTTGGATTTTCAAATAACACCTTCAGCAGATATATTTATAGTGTGAGGAATATAGATGTGGAGGCTCATTATATTCATATCGTGTGCCTAAATTCTAGATATTTGAATTGGCCTTCGTGGAGCTTGGATGTTCCTTTCTATTTATAGGAGTTGTTGACGAGTGCATGAGTGGACGCTTGTATTCATAAATTCTGTCAAAGAATCTCTCCTGTAGTCTGACAACAAGCTCGAATAGAAAACTTTGTGACCATAGAAGATGCATCTCATCTACTCTTTGAAATCCTTCCATCTGGAAATGCCCATGTCTATATGTATGCCCTTCTGCATGCAAAGGTCTCTGACAGTGGTAGTGAACCTTTTACTTACTGAGTGCCAAAAAGCATGTGCTTTGCAAGTGTCATCTGCACTTGTGTGTGGCTCCACATGTGCTACATGTACAACTGCACCATCTGCACATGCATCCAGCTTTTTCCCGTGCAATGCACGCATGCTGCGCTCAGGCACTTACACACACATGAGCAATTGCATGTGCGTGTGCAGGAGAGCTCCAAAGACCAGCTGGATTTCCTGCTGTACATATGCACAGTGGAGGCCCAAATGTGCAATGTGCAATTGCATGTGCATGCTCAGCTGGAGGTCAGTTGGCCAACAGCTTGTGTGCCCAGCAAGATGGCTCTGCATGCCACCTGTGGCACCCATGCCATAGGTTCGCCATCACAGGTCTATGATTTATGGGTAGGAATAGACAACTTGAGATGCTCTAGATCAGTCGTGCCCAACTTTTCCAGCTTGGCAGCCCAGGTGGGGTGGGGGTGGGTGTTAGTGGCAGGTGCATGTGTGTAAACACTTCCATTTGTGTGATCAGCGGGTGCGTGCACTCTCCACTCAAGAGAATGGAGCTTTACACTTGAGTGGAGGGTGTTTGCGCGTGCATGCAAAGCTCCACTCATGCAAGCAGCAGCACTTCCATTCATGCACGAAGCAACACTTGTGAGCAGAGAGCACTTGTGCTCGTGGGCAAAGCTCTACTCATATGAGTGCATGCACTGACCGCTCACATAAGTGCAGCTTTGTACACAAGCACAAGGGTTCTCTGCTCGCATGAGTGAAGCTTCATGCACCCTTCCCTTGCCCATCTCGCCCATAGCCCAATTTTAAACAGCCACAGCCCAGTAATGGGTCATGGGCCGGGGGTTGGGGACGCCTGCTCTAGATAGCTTAGCCCTCCTGTGATGAGCCTTCCCATCCATAAAGCAAACGGCAAGGAGTTTTGGGGAGTTTGGGGGAGTTGTAGTCCAAACTATCTGGAAAACATTGCTCCAGTATACTTCTTCAATTCATCAAATATCTCTGATTTTCTTTCTGACAAGTCTCATGCTACAATTTTTGAAAGTATCTAACTCCTTACTGGGGAGAGGAGGGAGAATCTACACTTTTCTAAAAGATGAATCATTCTGATGAGTAATGTGTGGGCAGATGAAATTTTAAGTATCCTGTATCTCTGTTTAGTATGCTGCTATTAAAAAGGTGGCTGTTTAAGAATCACTGGAGGAAATATATGTATGTGTGTAAATGCATGTGTGTGTGAGAGAGAGAGAGAGAGAGGGAGAGACTTTTAAAGGAATTCTTCAGTTCAACAAAGTTATGACTGACTGAATCTTTCAGGGTGATGTTGGACCAAAATAACTTCCTGGTCTTGTCTGGATGCAAAAAGTCGTTTCTGCATACGTGCAGATAATGCTTTCCATTGGATCAGAACAGCTGGCCAAATTCAGTTCAAATCCAGTTTTTCAGGAGGTGTAAAATGCTTTTGCACAAGTAATATAAATAATGCCCAGTAATAACAGAACCCCACCAACATATACATTAGGGTCATATGGTATGAAAATACCAAAATCTCATAGAATAAATAGAATAGAAGTTATATGGGAAATATAACTCTACCAAGCATAACAGATTCAATACAATCTTGTCTTCTCTTGCTGTATGTCAGAAGGTGAAAAAAAAAGAATGAAGGACTCTGCTATTCTAGAGCCAGTCCTCAACAATTGGGAGGAGATTTTTTTTTAATAAGTGAAGGTAAGTAGGATCTGGGAGAATAGGAAAAGTAATGTTATCTCTTAACTCATGATATCCAGAGGAGGTACAAATGGACAAGTGTCATGCGTATATATAATGAACTTCAGAAGATCAAACTTAGGTGATATTCAGTGGCTTCATATCTTAAACTTGAGCAGTATCAATGAATTGGCTTATAAGATGCAAATAACCCCAGTTCTGACTTTTCTACCCTGGTCTATGATCAAATCAAAGTGCTTTTTCTTATCTTCAAACACTTTTATATTCAGTGGTACCTATTCCAACAATCATTCTGTTTTATTGGCTAGATTTAGCCAATAAGTTAAGCCCAAGTTAACAAAACACAATTATTTTGTTCATAGAACAGTCCATTATAAAACCAAACACATCACTGGAAGCTAAAATCATAAGACTACACCTGATTTACTTTGGCCATGTTCATTGGAGAAGGCTAGGAATGGTTTAGTGAAGAAAGAAGGGATGAGCAAAACACATGGCTTGATAACAATCTGATGCAAAGTTGAACATACACTAACTGAAAGAAGCTGTGCTTATCAAGGTAGCATGGAGAATACTTGCCTATAAAGTCACCTAGAGCTGACTAAATGGTTAAAAACAACCACATAACTTTCCATAATCAAAGAAATACACTAAAATGAACACAATGGCTTAATCCACCCAATATGCTCTGACTGGATTCCCACAACACTTCAAACCACAAGCTACTAACTTTATTTTAGCCTTCTTGAATACTTGTGCAAACCTAGCCTAAAAGATCTATTTTAAATGATCTTTCTTCCATATAAAATTCAGATCTATCAGAAGCACCTTCTTCATACCTATTTTAACAAAATTTAGGAACAACACTGATTTTTCTGTCTCTCTAAAAAGATAAAGATAAAATACACAAGTAGTGTAAACCTGAAGTTTTCTTAATAATAGTATCACAGTTAGATGGTGGTTTTTTTTTTTATTTCTCACTGTTCCCAACACACCTGGCAACAGCTGGAGGCTTCCCATTCAAGTATTAATCAGACCCGACCCAACTTTAGCTTTAAAGTTCAGACAAAGTCAACCAACTGTTACCACCTGCTGAAAAGGGCAGGATCTCTATTCAGGCACTTTGTTGTTCATTCCACCCACTTAAATTGCTTTTAACCTTAGCTATCAGATACAAAGCTTTGTATCTACGAAACAGGTTAACGCAAACAAGTTTCGATAGTGAAGTGTAACAAAGAAACAGTGACAAAAAACAAAGAGAAGAAACAATGGATGGAAACTAACCAAAGAGAGAAACAACCTAGAACTAAGGAGATGTTTTCTAATGGTGAGAGCAATCAACCAACGGAATAGGTCAACTTCAGAAGTTGTGGGTGCTCCATCACGAGAAGTTTTCAAGAAGAAGTTGAATGGCCATCTGTGTGAAATGGTATAGGATCTCCTGTTCAGCTAGATGACCTCCAAGGTCTCTTCCAAATCTATTCTATGTTCTAAAAGGTTTTTTTTTTTTGTAAAAAGATACTATGTTTCATTGCATTCTTATATTTTGTAGTCTTAAACTCTATTCTGCCATTTCCCTAGAGTATTTCTTCTGTTGGGAGGTATAAAAATGAAATAAGAATGCAAAACATTTTGCTAAGGACATCTTCACATACAGTGAATCACCAACCACTAACTTTGATTTCAGACAGTGCATTTGATTGTATTGATTGTCTGACAGAACATCAACATGTTTTCATGGTATGGACTTCCTGGTACACAGTACTGGACCACAAATTAAGGCTGGATTTGTGCAACATACACATTAGGCTAAAATATGATTGTTATTTGTCATTCTTGTGTTACATGAATGAATTTATTGCATTGGATTAAAACAAGGAGAAGGTGAATTTTCTCTCACTTTTTTAAATGTACATTTTAATGCAGTTTCTGTTACTATTAATAGAGCTAATTTTAAACCACTAAATTAATTCATGTACAATGGTAAACTATAGCTTTACACAAAAATCTGCTAAAGCAGACAACATCTTACCCCATTATACCATCACCTCACAAAATCAAGATTTGTGTTCCACCCAATTTATAATTTAATTCAGCTTTTGCTCATGGCACTGCTATGTTTTAAAATCATTATAATGGTATCTATTTGGATAAATTCAGTTTTCTGTAAAATATTGATCCTCTGCAAAATCTTCGAATCATTATATTAGCTGCATGTAGGCACTCTTTAGAAGTAAAAGTTACTCAGCAATGTAAACTATCAGATCTACCATCTGGAGGGAGTTAGGTTGACCAGAAGGGTCTTATGGCTACAGAAAAGGTGTCGTTCACCAAAACCCATCACTGCCCATTCAGATCTTGACAGGAAAGGATGAGCAATTGATGGGCAGCATCCTTTTTACAATGAATTACATTTTCTGAGAACTGCAGATAGTAGCAGTTTGCAAGCTAACTGGAACTTCTAGGAAAAATTTGGGAAATTTTTCATTAAAACTGGAAAACAGAGAGCTTGTCTATGTATGTGTTTGTGTGTGTGTGATGTGTATGTGTTTTGTGTGTAAGGATATGTCAAATGTCCTCTTGTACTATGCATTTTAGAGAAGAGACAACCTCTCAAGGATGGCTATAAGGCATAGTAAAATAAAATAAAATGAAGATGGCAATGCACATTAAAAAAAAGCTCCAATACCACCATCACATTATTTTATCTACACCCTGTGGACAACTCTTTCATCTTCCCATCTAAGAGGATGGTATGCAGATCTGACTGCATGCATATATAACTTTTGTCATATCCTGAGTCAAATGCACGAACATATAAGGGAAAATATGAACTGACTATAAGAATTCCATCCAAATTCCCACCTTTTATTCCTCACAAGTTACTGGGGGTGAGCCTTGAATGAAAATGCCAGCAGCACGCTCCATTCCCTGCAGTTCAAGAAGCTGAAGGCAAGATGCAGAGCAGCAAGCTAGTCAAGAAGATGTTTGATTAATATAAGAAACAGCCTTTTCCAGGATGAGTTCATGCAACTCACAAAGCCATAATGTGGCTTGTTTGGCTCTGAATCAGGGTGTTTTATGTACCCAGATATTACAGTTTTCAGACTGTGATATATGGCTTTAGAATATTATGGAAATCCAAGTGTGGTGAATTCTATACATGATGATTCAATAAATCATAGCTTGGTACAATGGGGGTCCATTTTTGAACCTATCTTCTCATGTTTCTGAACCATGCCCTGCCTAGAGATACAAATCACACCTTCTGAACATAAGATCCTGGGAAACCTAAACCAGAGCGATAATGTAAGATAAGAAAGTTCCAAAAATATTGGAAAATGCACTTGACAGAAGAATTACAGTAAGTGTTCAGTTTTTAAGGAGCTTCGCTGTCCTTTTATTTTTACTTGGCCCACTTCCTTTGGACAACTACTTGTAAAATAAATGTCAGGGTTCCAAGTAACAGAGCCAACACAATCAAAACATTGAGGCCTGAGGTCTGTCCTTCAGATTTATGAGGCATGTCATATTGGCACATCTGGTGAAAACCCGACTCTTAAGTTCCCACAATTTTCCCCACTCCAACTAAAAGTAAATGTTCTTCCCTCTTTCTGTATGTCCATCACATGGTCCAATCAGGTCCAGTTGGTTCCAGTCTTCCACGCCTTCCCAACACCTATATAATATAAACTTTGTTTAAAAAAAAAACAACCCCACCTCAAATTCAATGAACCAAATTTAGAAAAATAAGAAAATGAAATTGACATTTGTCCTCCTCACTCACATACCTATAGCACAGAAGCAACCCCAAAGCTCTTGTTTGAAGTTCTTATGCAGGAACACAAACTCTGGATAAGAAGATGTAAAACAGGCACTGACACAATTTCTTGGCTTTTCCTGTTAGCTGTTTGCTTGCATTGTTCAATTACAAGTGATGTCACTGTTGGAGACAAATTTGCTGTTCTAATTGAAGTAGCACTATGTCATTGAATTTTATCCTATTAATCAACTGCAACTAAAAACTACTGATGGCTACATGCATGGCACATCCATCGTTTGAGGTTGAACAAAGCATATTAGCAATCATGTTTATTTCTTTACTTAGCCCATTGGTATTTGTGTGGATAGCAGTAGCTGTGCAGAGCTAGATCTGAAACAAGCTTCAAAAAAATGTAAGATAAGATGCTGCATAAGAAAAAAACTCATCAGAGAAATGAACTACCCATAAAATGGGTATTTGAACAACATCTTGTAATATAATCCTAGGATATGTACTGCTTTTATGTCCTACTGCCTTTTATGGAATGCATTAATCAAATCCTAGATCAGTGATGACGAATCTTTTACTTACCAAGTGCCGAAAAGTACGGCTTTGCGTGTGCCATTTGCACTTGCGTGTGGGTCCTCCACATGCGCTGCATGTGCAACCGCACCATCTGCGCATGCATGCAGCTTTTGCACATGCAATACAATGAGCAATCATGTGTGCATGCGCAGTAGAGCTCCGAAGACCAGCTGGATTTCCTGCTGCAATCTCACACATGTACAGCAGAGGCCTGAAGACTAGCTGGGTCTCTGCAGTCGCGCATGCATACATGCACAATCACATGTGCACGTTCAGTTGGAGGTAAGTTAGCTGACAGCTTGTGTGTCCAGCAAGATGGCGCTGCGTGCCACCTGTGGCACCCATGCCATAGGTTTGCCATCACGGTCCTAGATTATCGTACAATTGGGAGGGAACTTCTGAATTCATCTAGGCTAACTTCTTACCTAATGCAGGAATTTACTCCTACAGCATACTTGAGTCAGGACTATCTTCCCCCTCCAAAGGAGAGTCCACCACTCCTTCAGACAGCCTGTTCCATAGCTGCTATCATTCAGAAAATTCTCTTGAAGTCCAACCAAAATTTGCTTCCTTATAACACAGAGAGAGAGAGAGAGAGAGAGAGAGCTCTTTTTTTCTTTGTCTGAGTTCTGGGACGACTTTCATTATTTCTCCAGATAATATGTACTATTGCCGTCTTAATCACTCATCCATGGGCTGATTAATTTTCTTGCATGGGAACTTTCCCTTTTAATTAATTAATTAAACTTGTATGCTGTCTGACTGTCAATGATTCTGGGCAGCTGACAACAATCAATGCAATCAAATCAATAAAACACACACACACACACACACTAAAGATAAAAGATAGCAAGTGAAACGAAGTGAGGGTTCTCCTTCTCCCTTGCCAAAACCAGGTCTCCAAAAGCAGGGGGGGCATTTGGTTCTCTGGGGCAACCTTATTTTAGGGTGAAGATACTACTACAAAGAAGGCCTGTTTCTGGAATCATGATACAGGACATGTTTTAATCAAAGGAACCTAGATGATGCTAATCCTACAAGATGCAATTGGCCAGGTAGATATTATGGGAGGCAGATGGGTCCTCAAGTAAACAGGCCCTACCTATGCCATGGAGAGTTTTATAGGTAACAATTGGCACCTTGAATCAAACCCAGAAGCAAACCATCAAGAGTTGCTATATGGCATACTGAGGCATGCCTATTATTGCTCACACTGCTGAATTCTGAGCAAGTTGAAGCTTCTGGTTTAGGACAGCCCAATGTAGACCATGTCGCAGTAGTCAAACTGCAAGGTGACTAGAGGCATGAGTAGTTGTCTGAAGGACATTCCCAATATAAGAAAGGATACAATTGGCACACCTGATGGAGTTGTAAAAGGCCAACCTGTCCACTTCAAGCAGGAGCTGTCAATCCCCCAGCTCTAGGAGACCGCCAGATGGAATGTCAATCTTGAAGGTTGAAATTCTACTGCATTTGAGGTCAAAGAGGAAATTTACACAGATCCGGTTGGGCCAAACAGTCACAGCCACTTGGGTTGTGGCAAGACTGACTTGGAGACAGATTCCTCCCCATTTAAAATTGCATAGTCTCCAGACACTGGGATGGATGGAATGATGGCAGTCTCAAATCGCTAACTCATGGTCAAAAGATATAATTGGGTATCATTAGCATACCAGCACTCGGGCTCTGTAAAGATTTTGAAAAGGAGGTGAAAGAGAGTATAATCTTGCAGCACCCCATACAGGAGGGGCTCAGGGCATGATATTCCTCCCCCCACAACCAACACCAACCAGAACTGGTCTTGGAAAAATCAAGATAGCCATTGCAAAATAGTGCCCCAAATTCTTAATCCATGGAGCCATCTTAAAAGGGTACAATAGTTAATGGTATCAAAAGCCCCTGAAAAATCAAGGTGATAAGGATGGATGCATCATCATTATCATTGCTCCACCAGAGTTTATCAACAAACACAACAAAGGCTGGTCTCAGTATCTAAATAAATATTAGCATTATTTTAATTTTTGACAATTGACATTTCGATTTCTGTCCAGACCAGGTGCCATCTGTCTCATTTTATTAGAATAATAAATAATATTGATCAGACAGACAAAGTAATTATTTTTTAAAAAATCTGCATGATTAATCTTAAATCAATTTGTTTTATCTCTGTAATGAAATAGAATTTCTTGTGACTTCCCAGTAACTGGACTCCATGGCCACATATTGTAGGACACATTTTTTTTATTTGTCAAACATGTACAAGATGGCAGGTATAGTTATAAACATAAAACACAAACAAAGGAAGTAAGTACAGATAAATGGGGACAGTTAGACAGGGATGGTAGGCATGCTGGTGTGCTTATCCATCCCCCCTTTATGGACCTCTTAAGAATGGGGTGAGGTCCATGCTAGACAGTTTGAGGCTGAAGCTGTGAGGGTTTAAGGCTATAACAATGGAGTCAGGTAGAGCATTCCAGGTGTTGGCCACTCTGTTGCTGAAGTCATATTTTCTGAAATCAACTTTGGAGCAGTTTACCTAGAGTTTGCATTGATTGTTTTCCTGTGTATTATTGTAGTTAAAGCTGAAGTAGTCATTGACAGGTAAGACGTTGTAGCAGACTGTTTTGTGTACTGTGCTTAGATCAGACTGCAGGTGGTGCAGTTCCAGATTGTCCAAGCCCAGAATTTCAAGTCTGGTGGCATAAGGGATTCTTTTGTGAGTAGAGGAGTGGAGTACTCTTCTCATGAAATACTTCTGGAGTGGACCGGCTCAATCGTGTTAATGACCGATATACAGTATGGATTCCATTAACTATATAACCATGATTTCTACTATAGACTCAGCTGGATTCAAACAATAGGCTTGCTCTATACACACAATGGTTTAAAAATTACACCAGCTAAATTTATCTAACATTCAAAGACAAAGCTGTGGAAAGCTTTGCCAACTCAGGCAGATACTGTATGTTTGCAGTTGTGAGCAGGTAGCAAAATGGGCTGATCAAGCCTCTGGTGGAGTTTGACCATAGGGTTGGAAAGGTCCATTTATCTTGAAGGAGAAAGAGTTGCAACTTTGTAGGTATATTAACTCTGGCACCTGCCTCAGTTTATAGAGGAAGAGAGACCTTATCACAGTTCTAAATCATTAGAGAAAAATAAATGCACTCTGGAAAAGGTCAGTTGCTTCTGTAGCTGGGAATATAGCCTCTGGCTTATCCTCCTCATTCGCTCCACTATCAATCATGTAACAGGACGCTGACTTACTGGAAGATGGATGAGCAAGTAGCACACAGACTGCTGTGAATATGTGCAAAAATGAGTTCATTGACATGTCTTTTTCCTAATATCCAACAAGAGTGAGAATGATGAAAGAAGTTCCCACTTTGTTTTGACACATAGAGGAAAAAAGTCACAAAACGAGCTGTAGTAAACCTGGCTGTATGCTAAAAATAGTTTTTATTCTCCCCGCATGGTGAGTTAACAGATCTACCTGGTTATGGACCTAGTTGGTTTCTGTCAGTATGTGAGCATTCACGACTTGTGAGAGACATGTTAACAAAATCAGCCAATGAATAGGCATAGCAACAGATCAGCCAATGGGGACTGTCTGGAAACTGAAACAGTATTTGCTGGAGACAGCAAAGAGTTTGGGTGTGGCTTAGCTCTGCAGCTCAAGAAACTGAAACTAAGCAGTCTGTGCATGCTGCTGCTCTGAACTGAAACTGAAACTCCTCTCCTTGTGTTTTGCTTGCCACTTCTTCCTCTACCATGTTGAAAAAGTTTTTGATATTGTATACTTACTTCATGTTACATTATATATAAAGAGAAGTTTCTTATATATAATTGGATCCTGCTGAGTTCATTTACTTGTATGTGCTTCTCAATGTATTTGCTGCTACAAATTCTGACAGTTTCTTTCTTTGCAAGCTATGTTTTTTCAAATAACAAGGATAACATTAAAAGACTACTGGAAGGCTCATGCACATAAATAGCAAAAGCAATCAAAACACACTTCACCAAAATATTGATAATTTGGGAGAACTCATCCATTGTTTAGAGTTAAAATGAATTGGAATGAAATCCCTACAAAGGCAGATTATTATTACAGATCCATTTACACATCCTGTCTTCTCCTGCAAGATGGCTTTATGAGGAACTAAAAGTAAAGAAGTCAGGCATAGAAGGAGTAGATGTGGAGAAGAGAAAATGCAGGAATTGTTTTGCCATATTCATGTGGTATATGATGCCCTTGTTAATAAATCAATTTTATTTCTGTAGCTTGGCTGCTTCTGCTTGGTGCAATCAAGTGAAGATTTTCTGAAAGTATGTCCTTCACTATACTATGGCTGGGATCGTGCAATAAGCTCCTTGGAAAGCTGCTGTGATAATTTTGTTGTTCATTTTGTAGTTTTGACGGTAAACGTGCTCACATCTGGTCCAATGTTTATGTTAATTGTGACAGAATAACGTTTTGGGGATATGCAAGCTTATTAAAGTCCTAAAGTATGTCACTTTTTATTATGTTTCTTTCAGTGTGTTTCATTCCTTTAGACTGAGTTGATAGACAGGATTTTTGGACAAGGATACCTATTACATAATTCCCTTGATCCAGGGCTATTTTGGCTTAGTAAACCATGGAAATAATAAAATAGTGCTCTGATAGAAGATAAATATTTCTGTAGCTCAGAAACAGGCTACGGTAAAATCCCTTCTTTAAAAACCATCTCTAAATCTATGCAGTTGGCCATAGATTAAATGCAGCAGACTGAGTTATCATGCACATGTAGAAAAATTGAGGTCACTGAAAAACAACAGGGAGCTCTGGAGGTTGCAAATGTTTTAAACATTTAGAGAGTGAGAGGGGGAAAGCTATAGAAAAGCAAGAGGACAAGAAAAAGAAATATAGGCCTGGATGAGTTATGAATTATCAGGGCATAATTTGGCAATTCAGAAAATAGCTCAGTTTGCTGATTTCAAAAAGAGGACACTTTTTGCATGCTTTTACCTATAATGGGAAACCAATACATGCCTATACATTACAACTTTTTTTCCCTTTTTCTGCTACCTCTCTTCTGACATTTGTATCAGTGTCAAAGAAAATTGGCAGGCATTGAATGTCTTTGGAGGAGATGAGGTTTGACAAGTTCAGGCAGATAGATGCAAAGAATAAAGATCTAGGATAGGGGTGGGCAATTATGGCTCCTTCATGACTCATGGACTTCAACTCCCAGAATTCCTGAGCCAGCCATGCTAGCTCAAGAATTCTGGGAGTTGAAGTCCACGAGTCATGAAAGAGCCATAATTGCCCACCCCTGGTCTAGGACAACTTGCCATGGCTGACTCATCCTGGTCATCTCACCATGGTCGACTCGCCCTGGCTGCCTTGCCATGGCCAACTAACCATGGGACAATTCAATACTGATTAGCTGATGCGCTGATGGGACTCCACACTTGCTCCCCTCAGCCTCGTGGACTTCTAACTTGAGAAGGGCTCAGACCTAAAACAAGACAAGGCCCGCTGCAATTCACTTGTCCCTCTCTTGAGTTATCCCATGTTGAATTGTCCTGTGGAGAGTTGTCCCACAGGGACTTGGCTACAAAGAGCTTTCCTGTAGTGAGTTGACCTCAGCAATTTGGCTGGGATGAGTCAACTGTGATGAGACACCTGGGATGAATTGGCCATGATGAATTGGCCATAGCGAGTTGATCCTTTCTGAGGAATATTATATAAAAGCAGCATTGGCTTAGGGGGTTCTCAAAGAAAGATTGACAACATTTCCTTTAATTTTCCCTGGGACCATCCCTGTCAAATTGCTAATTCCCAAATTTAACATGACAAATGGGAAGCATTCTTAAACTTTATACTGTTTGTCAGTATGGTGATCTCCAGTGCTGAGTGACTGATTTTCATTCATCCATCGAAATGGCAGTTATGTGTACAGATACCTCTCAGTGCTGGTTCTCCAGTAATTCTTGGGAAACTCTGATCTACCACAGACATATGCACAAAATTCAAAGAAAATACAAGAACCACCAAAATGCTCCTTCCCCATCATTATCCAAATCCTCATCACTGAGTAGCTAGCCCTCCATTGGAAATTAGAACCATCAATTACACACCTAACCTCTTCCTCTCTTAGACCTTCACCATGTGATATTGTCTCTAATACCCAGCTTGACCCAACAATGTCTCAGTTAAAAAAACCCTTTGTCTTCTATTTGGTCATTCACAAACTTCAAATTGCAAATTTATTGTGTAATGCTTCATAGATCCCTTGTTTTGGACTGATCATCTTAGAGTCCATGAAGAGGGATACTTTCCTGAAATTGCAGGACTGGAGCCAAAATCTGAGCATTTTTTTTGCTTTAATTTCTTTTACTAGGGAAGAGTTACACTGATGTATCTTACAGACCAAAAATCTTTGGATTTCATTAGTTTTCTTAAGATTTTATCTGCATTTTTAAAACCTATCCCCCCCTCACCCACTCCCACTATCCGTCATCCATCCATCCATCCATCCATC
>JAEANM010009340.1:0-16430 GCA_017656035.1 Myanophis thanlyinensis
ATAAAATTTCATTCTTTGGACTTTCGTTCTCTGGGATTTTAATTGAGTTGAGGATGTGGTGTGGAACCCTGACACATTCATCTTTAAAAATTTAAAGAGGGAGAAACCCCCCCAAAAAATAATATATAAAAAGATTAAAATTAGAAGAACCAATTAATCCAGTCTGGTCTGAGGAATCAGGGGGGAAAAACCCTTTTAGTCAGAAAAAAACAAAACAAAAGAGAAAAGCAAACCCAGTCCAACTTCAGTTAGAGGTTTTATAAAAGTCCAGGAAAAAAAGGGAAAAAAGTCCAGTTTATAATTAGGTTTAATTTCAAAGCTTAGTCTCTATTCTTTAACACTCTTAGGAAAGTTTAAAATCTCCAGTATGTTCTCTAAAAAAAGTATCATTTTAAAAAGCTTGTCTCACCCAGCTGACACATTGTTGCAATCTTCTTCCTCTTTTCCGGAGCTGTCCCAGCTTCAGCAGCTTTGGGAGCTGCCTCTTCGCCACTGGCAAAAGGGCTTCACCTGGATCAACCAGGGATTTTCAGGTATCCTTGAGATCCCCTGGATTTGCCCTTGCCTCTCACCATCCCTACGGGACAGTTTGGGTCCAAACAGACTGTCCAGCAGCTGGAGTTTCGACTGCAACCTCGGAGCAGCCAGGTCACACATCATCCTGCCATGACATCAGCTCCGCTGATGAGGACTTATGGAAAAGGAGGAATTAGTGCAAAAAATTAGAAGCTCTAAACAAAATTTCTTTGAAGATGCAAACAAACCAGGCAGATGGTTAGCCTATAAATTAAGGAAAGAAAGAGAATAAAAAATAATAATTCGGCTAAAAAGTGAGCAAGGATATCTTTGTTATGGAAATGATGAGAAAAAAATAATTGTACAAGATTACTATGGTAAATTATATGACCAAAAAAAAAAATTCCTGAAGAAAAAGTCAAACAGTATGTACAAGAAGTGAATTTACTTCAAATACCTAAGGACATTGATACAATGTTGGAAGGAAACATTACAATAATGGAGTTGACAGAAGCACTTAAAAAACAAAATAATGGAAAAGCACCAGGACCAGATGGATTACCAGCAGAATTTTATAAGACTTTCCAGGATTTACTTGGTCTACAGCTTTTAGAAGTTATGAATGAAGTTATGCTAAATCAGAAGATACCGAAAACATGGCTAGAAGCATATATTACACTTATACCAAAGGCAGACACAGACCCACAACAGGTTAAAAACTACAAGCCGATATACCTGCTGAATTCGGATTATAAAATCTTCGCTTCAATTTTGGCAGAAAGACTGAAACAATACTTAAACAATTTTGTTCACACTGATCAAAATGGCTTTCTGCCTAAAAGACATATTAAAAATAATATGAGAATAATTCTGGACACTTTGGAATATTATGAAGCACATCCTGAAAAGCAAGTGGCTCTGATGTTTTTGGACACGCAGAAAGCCTTTGATAATGTGAATTGGCAATTTATGCTACTTCAACTGGAGCAGATGGGCTTTGGTGAAAAATTTGTTCGAGCCATAGAAACTATCTACACTAAACAAACTGCAAAAGTAATGGTTAATGGTGAGTTAACCGACACTATAGAAATAAGAAAAGGGACTAGACAAGGTTGTCCATGGTCACCTCTGATGTTTGTGTGAACATTGGAAGTGCTGAATAGAAAGATCAGGGAGGATAAAGAAATAAAAGGACTGAAAATTAAAAAAAACAAGAATATAAATTGCAAGCTTTCGCAGATGACCTTGTTTTTATAATGAAAGACCCATTGGAAACAGCACCTAAGTTAATAGATAAAATTGAAGAATATGGGGAAGTAGCAGGTTTGAGAATAAATATAGACAAAGCTAAAATATTCTCAAAGAATATGTTAATAAAGCAAAAGAAAGAATTGGAGGAAACTTTGAAAATCCAGGTCATAAGCAAAGTGAAATATTTAGGGATATATATAATAGCTACAGTAGATGTAGCCTGTTAAAGGAGGATAACTATCTTAAACTCAAATAGCAGATTGCAACAGAATTGATAAAATGGGGCAACTGTCTCTGGTTGGGAGAATATCAATAATTAAGATGAATGTGCTACCTAGAATTTTATATCTATTCCAGACAATTCCAATTAAACTTGGGAAAGAGTTTTTTGAGGACTTAAAAAAATAGTGTTGAAATATATTTGGCAGGGCAAAAAGGCAAGAATTAAACTTAAATTATTATAGGTTGTAAGATTATGAGGAGGATTTGCCTTGCCCAACTGGGAAATGTATTATCAGGCAGCAAGTTTGATGTGGGTTAAGGAATGGATAATGTTAAGGAATAGTAGGCTATTGACTTTGGAGGGCCATGACTTGCTGTTAGGGTGGCATGGCTTCCTTTGGTATAAGGGTACTAAAACACAAGGGTATTTTAGAAGACATTATATTCAAGAGGCATTGTTATTAAATTGGGAAAAGACTAGAAAGCAATACTATTCAAAAATTCCGCTTTGGTTGTCAACAATTGAGGCTTTTACATATCTAATAGTATACAAAGAGGAACAAACAGTTAGATATCGAGAGATACTAAATGAAAAGGGTGAACTCAAATCGATGCAAGCTTTACAAGAACAAGGTATAAAGATGAATCGGTATTCATATGTGCAAATACAATCTAGATTTGAGGACGATTTGAAAATAGAAGGTTTTTATGATAAATTGACTGATTTAGATAACATTTTAATAGGCACTGATGAAAAAATGATTAAAAACTATATGGGTTTTTATTAGAAATTAAAATGGAGGAAGAACAAGTTAAAGAAACAATGATCGCCTGGGAAAAGAATTTTGGTCGTGGGATAGATTTAGAAAAATGGCAAAAGTTGTGTTCTCAAAATTATAAAATGACTATGTCAACAGCATATAAAGAAAATTTATATAAGACGTTTTACAGGTGGAATCTACCCCCAGCAACAATTGCGAGAATAAGGATAAGTCAGAAAAATGTTGTAAATGTCATCAGATACCTGGAACATATAACCATATGTGGTGGACATATACGGAGGCACAAAGATACTGGACTAAAATCCACACATGGTTGGAGAAGATGATAAAACAACACATAGACTTCAAACCAGAATTTTTTTTGTTGGGAATTATGCTGGAAATATTTAATAAAGAACTGAAATATTTGATTGTAAATGTATTGACAACAGCAAGAATTGTATTTGCTAAGAATTGGAAAAATGAAAAAACACCTCTGCAGGAGGAAGTGATTAAGAAAATTATGGACTGTGCAGGAATGAGTAAATAGACATTTGAAATTAGAGAACAAGAGGATAAACAATTTTACAGAGTATGGGATTTATTTTACCAATGGCTAGATGGAAAGATATAGTTGCTGATATAAATTAATGTCTTTGTATGAATGAGATTAAGATAAGGATATAGATTGCAAATATTAAAATACATAACCATTGGTTGAACATAGAATTTTAAATATTGACAACTATTTTATATAAAAATGATGGAATAACAGATTAGTCAAAAGAATATTAATAAATTGGTGAGATATGAATATATATTAAGATAAATAAAAGGATAATTTATAATATAACTACAAGTGAAGACTATGAAAGAGTGGCACAACAAAAAAATTTCTTTTGTAACCAGTTGACACACTGTAAACGGAACTGGATGATTTTTTTTTAGGTATATATGTTTCTTATGTTTTGTATGTTTTTTGTACGTCTGTCTTAAAAAAAATAAAAAATGTGTTTTTTTAAAAAAAGAAATAAAAAGGCTACACTTCAAATAGTTTGATTTGAATACTTGGCTATTAGGAAGGATGAAAGCGCCTCCCAAAACCTAAAAATATAAATTATGGAAGAATAGTTAGTAATAGCAAGAATGGATTGTATGTTTGTGTGTGCAGGCATGCACACGTGTATGGAAACAATAGAGAATCATTTGCATTGTCCATTTTCTGCTTTTTTGTTGTTATTACCATCTCTGATAATTTAACTCTGTGATGACTTGCTACTTTATTTCTGCTTTCTTGCAATGTGACTTTGTATGCATTACGGATGCTTTCACACCATGTATTTTTGCATCTTCTGTTCTTTATTTAATGTTACTTTTTAGATGACAAAACTATTAGTTTAAAAATTCTAGAAAAAATTGAAGATTCACACTGTGTATATATACCCACACCCATAAAGCCATATCTTTTCCCCCCTCCCCCCATCATCTGCTAGTTTGTTACTTGTAGCTTCAATTTCTCTTAAGTAGATTCTTTAACTAGAAGAAAATTGGAATTCACCTACATGTATTTTAGTAGAGTACCATTTGGTGCCCTATTTTTTCCATGTAACTTTTGTAATGTTTTTGGAATCATTAAACAAGGAACAATTAGGAACCTGCTAAGAATTAGATAGGATCAAAATGCTTTATCAGTAAGCCTTAGTGTAATGTATTGCGCAGGCGTGGACGTAGTTTCCACTCCAGTCTGACAATATGGACTCTTGAACTGGCAGCTGATTGGCTGCCGAATGAGCGATTCCCATTGGCTGGTTCATCCAGCCAATGGGAAGCGCGGAAAGTGAAGCTGCGGAAAAATATAAAAACTGTGGCTCACTTCTTTTCCTCTAGTTACGACTGGAGGAAAAGCTCATCGTGAGTTTTGCTCGCAGCTTGAAAATAAAGGGACCCTTCACGGTCATCCAAACTGACCTCGCGTCTGCTGCATTTTTTATCCGATTTGGATCGGGTTTTCGGCTACAACACTGGCGACGAAGGTGGGATTGTAAGCAACAAATTCCGAACCTCCCAGTAGCCACGAACAACCAGAATGTCCACCACACAAGCAAACACAGCAGCCGCACCAGCCGCACCAGCTGCAGCGACCACCTCCTTGACAAGCAGCTCACTACAATGCGAAGAATTCAACCCGAGGAAAGAATCGTGGGACCTCTTCATGCACAGGTTCGAGTTCTACCTCGTAGGCTCCCGACAGACTGGCTGCACAGACCAGGAGAAGCAAGGCATCTTCCTGAATGTGTGCGGTCTGGATGTTCTGTGAATGGCCAGCGCACTTGCATCCCCACAAACGCTGTGGGAAATTGACTGGCTTGAACTAAAGAGGAGGCTACAGGCACACTATGCCCCCAAGCCCTCCTCGTTGTCTCGAAGGGTCAATTTCCACAGCAGGATGCAAGCCAAGGGGGAATCAGTCGCAGAGTTCCTTGCAAGCCTCAGAGTCCTGGCTACTGACTGTGAATTTGACACCCAGCTCGACTGGATGATCCAGGACAGGCTCATCATGGGCCTCCGTGATGAAAAACTCAAAAGACGACTAATTCCAAGGCAATCACTTCCCCTAGCATCGGCCATCGAGGAAGCCCTGGCCACGGAGGTGACCTACCCTCAACCAGAGGGAAACGACAAGAAAATGTATACCAGGTGACATCTTGGGAAGACCCTGAAGAAGATACTGGCAAGGACCAAGATGGTGACGTCCACCAGGTCAGAACCATGAGGGGGCCCAAGATGGCCACCAAACCACGCCAAGCCCCATGTGCCGGATGCAATGGTAACCACACGCGTGCAAACTGCCCTTTCCTACATTCGTTTTGCAGCTACTGCTCAAAAAAGGGCACATTTTCCATGCCTGCCACACCCTACCACCTACACAACCACCGACTGTGGCCCCAACACGTGGCCCATGAGGCGCACCATTCAAGAGTGGACCATCCAACACCGATAGATGGGCAAACAATTCCCCCAGAAGACCCTACGATGGCTGTTTGACAATATATGAGGAAATCCAACAGACATCGAAAGACGGAACAGACTCTGAAATTTTCAGCACCACGGTTAGCGTCGGGGAAAAAATTGCAAATTTCAAATTGACTCTGGCTCACTAGTAACCATCATGTCCTGGTAAACACTCAAGAACCTGATGCCCACAATCCAGAGAGGAGACCTACCCCCCACACAAACTGCCCTGCAGGACTGCCAAGGGTGGCCAATCCCTCTCCTGGGCCAGATCAATGTCCTCGTGGACCACAACAGATTCACTGACTACTTGCCACTTGTAGTCGCGGAGGGAAATTTTCCCCATCTGTTGGGCAGGGACTGGTTCCGCCGACTGAGCCTAAGCCTCGGAGAAGCCAAACTCATCAACAATACCAATGCCAGCACCAACACCAAAGACAACATCACTGAGGAATTCGTGGACATCTTTAATGGTGAGCTTGGAAAATATAAGGGGACCCCAATATCATTTAGCCTCGACATGGCCATTCCGCCCATTAGACTTAAACCCCGCAGAGTGCCATTAGCCCTCAAACCCAAGGTCGATGAACAATTGGACAAATTAATAGCCGAAGGCATCTTGGTGTCAGTTGATCATGCCATGTGGGAGACCCCCATTGTCACCCCAATCAAGCCTGATGGCTCTATCTGCGTATGTGCGGACTATAAGTGCTTCTTGAACAAGGCTTTACAATGGAATGCATATCCGGTGCCAGTAATTCAACACCTCCTCCATTCTCTGGGGCAAGGAAAAGTTTTTGCTAAACTAGATCTGGCACAAGCTTACCAGCAATTGCCGGTAGACAAGGCAACGGCGGAAGCACGGACAATCATCACCCACAGGGGGGCATTCAAAGTGCACACATTTACAATTCGGGGTAAGCACAGCCCCGGGAATATTCCAGTCCCTAATGGAATTAGGGAGTCCCTAGGGAGAGGGGGCGGTATATAAATCAAATAAATAAATAAATGGAACGTTTGTTACAGAGCATCCCTGGAGTAACCCCGTATTTTGATGATGTCCTAGTGGCCACAGCAAGCCACCGTGAACTCATCAGCAAGTTGAGAACAACCCTTCAGAGGTTCCGGGACATGGGACTTAAACTAAATAAAAAAAGTGTTTAATTGGCGTCTCTAAAGTTGAATTTTTGGGTTTCAAAATTGATGCGGCAGGCATTCACCCCACTAAAAATAAGACAGCGGCAATCCATAACGCCCCGCCGCCATCTAACAAAACAGAGCTGCAAGCTTTTCTGGGACTACTGAACTTCTACAGCATGTTCCTAAAGCACAAAGCCAGGGTCGCAGAACCTCTCCATAAACTCCTGAACAAAGCAACCCCTTGGCACTGGGGGTGTGTGTGTGGAACAAAAGGCATTCCTGGCTGTCAAATCTTTAATAACCTCAGACAGTCTACTGGTGCAATATAGTGATTCAACCCCAGTCCAGTTGACCTGCAACGCTTCACCATATGTAGTGGGCGCAGTGTTAAGCCATGTCTTCCCAGATGGCTATACTGCACCAATAGCATTTTATTCACAGACCCTGTCTGCAGTGGAGAGAAATTACAGCCAACTGGATAAGGAGGCCCTGGCAGTCGTCGCGGGAATCAAGCATTTCCATGACTACCTATATGGCCAGAAATTCACACTTGTCACCAACCACAAACCCCTGCTGGGCCTCATCACTGGGGATAAACAACCCCCCCAGGTTCTCTCCCCCCACATGACC
The DNA here is from genome assembly GCA_017656035.1 of Myanophis thanlyinensis. Lineage (NCBI taxonomy): Eukaryota > Metazoa > Chordata > Lepidosauria > Squamata > Homalopsidae > Myanophis > Myanophis thanlyinensis. The sequence goes on from JAEANM010009340.1 coordinate 7,533, forward strand.
CGATGGATCGAATTCCTGGCTGCTTACTCTTATACACTGGAATACCGACCTGGGTCCCAAATAGCCCACGCTGATGCCCTTAGCCGCTGCCCAGCGCCGGGCACCCCAATTGACCCGGCTCCGACGCTTCCCCTGCTGCTCCTTGAACACATTCCGGGGAACTCAATCACGGCCGACATTATCGCACAATTCACGCCCAAAGACTCCACTCTTGCGACCATCCTGCAATGGGTGCTAAACGGTTGGCCCTCCTGGAAGAAGGGAGAACAATTCAAACCCTACGAACTCAAACAATCCGAAATTTCCACCCAATGTGGCTGTCTATTGCGGGGTCACAGAGTCATCATACCCCCACAACTGAGGGAACAAATCCTTACAGCTCAAATGAAGAGAGCCTGCACCATTCGACTCGCGAAAGGCACCGCCCCACTTATCTACAGGACTACGCTTGCGTGATCAGGCCATCTCGAACACTCGATCCGAGAGGGGAGGGGTATAATGTATTGTGCAGGCACGGACAGAGTTTCCACTCCAGTCCGACAATATGGACTCTTGAACCGGCAGCTGATTGGCTGCCGAATGAGCGATTCCCATTGGCTGGTTCATCCAGCCAATGGGAAGCGCGGAAAGTGAAGCCATGGCAAAATATAAAAACCGTGGCTCACTTCTTTTCCTCCAGTTACGACTGGAGCAAAAGCTCATTGTGAGTTTTGCTTGCGGCTTGAAAATAAAGGGACCCTTTGAGGTCATCCAAACTGACCTTACGTCTGCTGCATTTTTTATCCGATTTGGACCAGGTTTTCGGCTACAACACTTAGTGAAGCCTCACTTCTGGTGATTTACTGGAACTCCTCTAAGTATTCAGAATTTTATTTTGTTCCTGAGTAAATAGCTTTATAAAGGTTCAGCTGGACTGGAACTTAATTTTTACCTCTCTGTAATATGTAAAAGCTATCTATTGTATTTGTTTATCATAATTAGTTTATTTACTGATCTGAATCAACAAAAGATGTTTCATGAAATTTATTTTTCCCCCATTTAGAAATAGGAGACTTGATTAGGTGTTCCAGATAATTATAACTGTCTACCCTATTGAAATATTGGGGTGGGGGTGGGGTGGAAAGTGGGCAGACAAATCACAATAGCAGAATTTGTATTAATAGAGTTTAAGACATATTAAAAAACTTGATTTCAGAAATGTTCTACTTCTTTTCTAAAAGTTTATTTAAGTGTAAGGATCTTCTAAAAATATTTTTACTCTTATCACATATTTAAAAGAGGAATCAAGTTCAGACTTTCACTGGTCCTTATCATTATCTAGTGAGAAAGATGTCTGGAAGATTTACTAACAACATTTACTATAGAATATTCCCATGAACTATATATAACTGAAATGTACATTTCTGCCATCCATGATTAATGCAAAGGAGACGCTCCTATTAGTATGAACTGTCTCAGACACTTAATGGATTTACAGGGTTTCACTTGAGGATACTTTTTCAGCAACATGTAGGCAACTCATAGATTTATTTAGGAAAAGATATCACCAGCATGCTGATGTGTGTGGGTTTTTTTTTTAAATCTCCACTATGTTCTGTGAGGAGCTGAATACATTTGAATTGAATTGCAGCAAATGGACTGTCTATTTAGCTCTGTTAAATTTTAGGATAGCTCTTGATGGGGTCTTCCTCCCACTAAAGATGTAGTTCTATGACCTCCTGGTTCTTACAGGTTTACAACTTCTGCTAGAACAGCAAATGGAATCTATACTTGGAGCGAGTAGATGGTGATTTGTATAGTATAGCTGAGGCACCTCAGAAACCCTGAGTTGCCTCTTTATCATGTCTTTATTTTAAATTATTTTTGCAATTTATCCACCAATTCTAATGGTCTCTAAGTGATTTATAGATGCAATGTCTTCTACATTTATCTTTAAAGATGAATCAAACACTGCAGCTGTTACAAATATATTGTTGAGGAGCTATGATGTAAGAGTTACTATTAAAAACCATTTAGGGTTCCTGCATTAGTTACCAATAGGTTTCTGAGTCCAATTCAAAGGGCTGTTACATTGTAACCCTGTTTATGACTTGACTGAATGTGATTTACAATAGGGATAATCTTCTGCAAACAAAATTTTTTTACCTTGTATGAGAGAATAGGAAGAAAGTGCTTAGAAACCCATGTAACTACATGAAATCGAGGAAATAATTATCTGAAGGCAAACTTTTGCACTAAGGTCCTTTGCCTCAGACCTGTACCTGGCACCTTTCTATTGTCCTCTTAACATTTTTAAAGTTCAGAACAACAAGATAGCATTCATAAATGCTAATGAAAATATGTCCTTATTTACTGAAGTATAAGAAGAAGGAAAAACACAACCAGGCAAAGAAAATTTTTATTATAGACAATTTCAATAAAAAGTACTTTTAACTATCTGGTAGACTTAATTCTATAGTATGATCTACCTAGTGGAGTGACATCTATTGTGTGTGTGTTTGTAAACAGGAAACACAAGAGCTGAACAGTAATGAAACATGAATTCAGTAAATCATCATCATCATCTCTAATAAAAAAAAAATCCTTCTAAGAAATTCTTTAAAACGCTGCTACTTTATAAAACCTGGAACACATTTGGTCCCAAGGATTAGATTTTGGAAGGCTTCTTTTCACTAGTACCACAGTTCAAAGCAAATGGAGTAAGAGTTTTTTTTTTTTTTTGCTTTCCACTTTTTCAAACTCTATTGACTAACCTGGATTTGAGTGAGCAGGGTGAAAGTTCTGTAGGAAAAAAAAGTGTTATTATGTTGGTACAGAAAACACATTTTGCAACACATATAATGTGGCTTGTAACTCAGCCAGTTTCACACAGATTACTGTGAATATCCATTGTAAAATTATGACTTTTTTCATCTGTGATGAATGGCCATTCATAAGTTGAATAGTAGAATACTGCACAGTTCCTGGTGCAGTGAAATTACTGTTGAAGATGCTGTCAGATTTAAGGCCAATTTCTGCAAACCACAAAGATCTCAAGTCATGGGTGCTGTTTCTTTCCTATCATGTTCTATTAGCATTGCTAATTCTGCCATTTGATACTCTGCTAAGTTGATCTCTGGAGTGAATGATGCTGTGCTTACACATTTCTGCACACTATGTTTTCTTTACCATTATGTTGGGTTTGGGAGTTCAGATGTCTTGTGCTCAGCTATAAATATCTGACCCCTCATTATCTCATTTGTCTGTTTTCTTCTGCTGAGTCTTTGCCTTGACTTTTAAAAGTCAGTTGGATCGAATGAGTGAATATTTTGAATGATAGCTTGTCAGGGTCTTCTAATTTTGTTGAGCTATATAGCACGTCCCGCAGCAGGTAACATCCTGAAAAAGCAATAAGTGCAACAGGCTTAGAACAGAAAGGGCAATTCTCATTGTCAATAAAAAAAGAAAAGTTAACTTTTATTGTGAATGTGTTTATTTCTCTAAATTTGATATGAATACATCAGCAAATATCCATGTCACCTGTCTTGGGAAACTTCATAATCTGCTTGCAACAAAAGCAGATAGAAAAGTATTAGCTCCAAAGTGTTTTAAATCTTAGGTGAGTTTATTATATATAACTAGGTACATTTTTATAGACTCACAATTTAGTTTATCTTCATAAGACATTTGTAAAATCAGTATTATTGAGGAAATGTTTTGGGTACAAAGATACATTTTAAGGCTTATGCCTTAAAGAAGAATTTAAATTCAGAATATAATCAGATTCATAAATCCTGAATTGGAAATCAAAATAAGACAGTTTCAAGTAAGTTGGGAACCACCAAAGAAATCATAATTGAATCTTAAATGTTCTGTAACTTTATGTGAGATCCTTTGCTTTGTCTGCAAAAGGTAAAATGATTAATCTATTTCCCCATTTCTGTAAATAGAACGTTTCAATAATAACAAAGATTAGCATTTTTCAAAGTTAGTGATTTCAAGGAAAGCTCCTATTTTTAAGAATGTTACTTTTTAACAAATAGGGACAAATTTCATATTACAGGTCTTATGAAAGATAGAGGAATACCAAAATCTGATCTGCCAGCTGTCAATCTCGGTAATAGATCAAAGCAATGAAAGCCTGAGAAAATGAAATGCTAAAAGATCTAAAAAACCAAAAAGAAAGCACACTATTAGGTAGCCCATCTCAGAATTGGCTTTGAAAAGCTCAACAATAGGCTATTTAAGGAAAAAAAGGCCAGGGGTTCCTAGGGACAGATCCCCATACTTGTAAGTAAAATGGTCTGGGATATTCTTTTGCTTTAGTTCATTGCTCATCTCCTTCTCCTCCTCCTCCATTTATTAATCACAAAAGCATCTCATGACCTTTGTGGCTGAAAGGCCAGTCACATCAGATTTCTAGAATCAACCTAACTTTTGAAAGACCATTGGAACCCTTTTTCAGATGGATTTTCAGCTTTATAGACTGAGTTGCAGCTTGTTCTGTTTCAAGCGCACAGACTGCTTGTCGCAGATAGTTAAACTCAACAGAAAGGGTTAGTTGTAGCTTGCTTTATTATCTTCCCAGGTATTCTCAATCAATCAACACTTACGATTATTGAAGGGATTCTTCTGAGGCATATAAAGTTTATTCCCTTTGCTGTAGGTGAGAAGAAGGTTTTTTCCTACCTGTGTTTGGAGATTTAAAATGGCCCACTGTCTTGAGGGGAGAGATGGGGCGTTGGTCTTACCTGATACGCTCCTTCTCATCGTGTAGAGACATAATCCATACCAAATGGGTTGTCCGTCATCTGTTAGATCATATGACTGAGCTGCAAACATATAAAAGGGGCAGGCTCCTCCCTCTGTCCACAGTTCTACGAAGGAGTTCAAGATCAATATACGTTAGTCGTGCAACTATCAACATAAAGGACCCGGCCTGATTTCAGGCGGGTTGGATTATGTCTCTACACGATGAGAAGGAGCATATCAGGTAAGACCAATGCCCCTTCTCCGTCGAATGTAGAGACATAATCCATACCAAATGGACATACCAAAGTTATTGATTAATAGGGAGGGTTATGGACGGGTCCTGATCTGTGCACGTATAGACCCTCTGCAAAACCCTCCTACCAAATTCTGCTTCTGCTGAAGTGTACTCATTGATGTAGTAATGTTTGATGAAGGGTGATGGTGAAGCCCATGTTGCTGCTTTGCAGATGTCCTCCACTGATACCTGCATCGATCATGCTACGCTTCTAGTGGAGTGCGCAGTAATTCCTTGTGGAGGAGCCATGCCCTGAGATTCATAAGTTGTTTTGACGAATGTCGGAGCCATCGACCTATAGTGACGGAGGAAACTTTTTTTCCCAATGACTTATCATGAAAGCTAACAAATAAAGCCTCCATTCTTCGAAAGGATGAAGTTTTGGTGAGATAGGACCAGGCCTCAGGACTGCCAGTGATGGCGGTGGTGGAATGGTGCTCCATCGCAAGACACGGCAGGCCATAATGATGGACGATCTCGCTGATGCAGAGACTTTAGGGATTGTGGCCCCACTAGATATATCCCCCATTGGGTTCATAAACCTGCTCATTTCTTACGGAATTTTTACCAGGGTTAGGGAAGGAGCTGTCTAGGGGTTGGGGGATTCCCCCACTTGAGGCCGAGGCCAGGTCGAGGGTTGGGCGTGCCGGGGAGGTCTGGGGGTACGAGGGTTTGGATCAAGGAAGGGGGGCCTGTTCCGAGGGAGAGGTGCAATTTATTGGCACGGTCGGTGGGAGGGGCAACTATGGTGGGTATAGGGGGCCATATCAGGTTCAGGGAGTAAGCCCCCGTTAGTTGCGTACGGTGGCATCCTCCAACCTCCAGATTACTTTCCGTTCCCTGAGTGGTCTGTGTTCTCGGTCCCCGGGCCTTTGACTGATGTTATGTAATGCCAGGTCCATTAATAATAAAGCCCCCCACATTCATGAATTGATTCAGGAGGGGGAAGCAGACCTGGTGGGCATTACCGAGACCTGGGTGGGCCCAGAGGGGTGTCCCTCTGGTTGAACTTTGCCCACGTGGGTTTTGAGTTTTTCATCGGCCAAGGGCTCAGGGAAGGGGTGGGGAGGTGGCAGTGGTTATTAAGGAAGATCTATATCCTAGGGAACTCACTGTCTCACAGATAGCCGGATGTGAATCCCCCGTGTGAAATGGGGTTCTAGGGTTCAGGTGGGCCTGATACTCACATACCTGGCTCCCTGCCATGTGACATCAGCCCTGCCTGAGCTCAAGGTTATAGCCGGCTTGGCGGTGGAGACCTCCAGACTTATGGTTATGGGGGACCTCAACCTTCCATCTGCCGGCATGACCTTGGGGGTGGCTCAGGAGTTCTTGGCTTCCATGATAGCCATGAACCTGACCCAAGTAATTCGGGACCCCACCCACATGGGAGGTCACATCTTGGATCTGGTTTTTGTGTCAGAACAGTGGCAGAATGACCTAGGTTTAGGGGAGGTTTAATTGAGCCCCTGTCATGGTTGGAGCATTTGCTCCTTAGACTGGACTTCTGGTCCACACCCCCTCATCGCAGGGAGGCAGAGCTATTAAAATGGTTCCGCCCCAGGCGCCTGATGGACCCTGAGAGGTTCCTGACGGAGCTTGGGCCGTTTCCCGAGGAACACACATACACAACCCTGTTGGGGACCTGGTAGCCACCTGGGATAGGGTGGCTGCCGGAGCCCTCGACTGGGTCATGCCCTTGCGGCCTCTGACCTGACGTCGATCCCAGTTGGCCCCCTGGTTTTCCAGGGAGCTAAGGGAGATGAAACATCAGAAAAGATGCTTAGAGAGTAGTTGGAGATCCAGCCACTCCGACTCTGACTGAACACTTCTACGAGCCTATATTAGGACATATTTAGTGGCGATAAGGACAGCGAAGCATTCTCACTTCTCTACCCTTATTGCATCCGCAGAAAATTGCTTGGCTGCCCTTTTTAGGGTGACCTGCTCCCTTCTTGAGATTGGGGAGCGGGAGGACCCCTTACAGGGATGGGCCAAGGATTTTTCTTGTTTTCTGCAGGATAAAATCGCTCAGATCCAGGGGGGATTGGACTCTGACTGGGCTGCTCTAGATGGGGTGTTGGGGCCGGTCTTGGGCAAGATTACCTGGGCTGAGTTTGACCCTGTGACCCCAGATGAAGTGGACAGATTGCTGGGCAGCCGCAATGCGACCACATGTTTATTAGACCCTTGCCCCTCCTGGTTAGTGTTGGCTAACCGGGAGGTGACATGAGGTTGGTTCCAGGGGATTATTAATGCTTCTTTGAGAGAGGGGTCCTTGCCTGCCACCTTGAAAGAGGCGGTGGTGAGGCCTCTCCTCAAGAAGCCATCCCTGGACCCAACTTTGTTGTCTAGTTATCGGCCGGTTTCCAACCTTCGCTTTTTAGCGAAGGCTGTTGAGACCGTGGTGGCATGACAGCTCCCTCAGCATCTGGAGGAAGCGTTGTATCTGGATCCTCTCCAATCGGGCTTCAGGCCCGGTTTCAGCACGGAGACAGCTTTGGTCGTATTGGTTGATGATCTCTGGAGGGCGCGGTACAGGGGCTGTTCCTCTGTCCTGGTCCTATTAGATCTCTCAGCGGCTTTTGATACTGTCGACCACGGTATCTTGTTGCAGCAGCTGGAGGGGTTGGGAGTGGGGGGCACCGTTTTACAGTGGTTCTCCTCCTTCCTCTCCGGCCGCTCGCAATTCATGTTGGCAGGGGGGCAGAGATCGACCCCGAAGCCCCTAATATGTGGGGTTCCTCAGGGGTTGGTGCTCTCGCCCCTGCTGTTCAACATCTATATGAAGCCACTGGGTGAGATCATCCGTGGCTTTGGGGTGAGTTTTCATCAATATGCGGATGATACGCAGTTGTACATCTCCACCCCAGGCCACCCTAAAGAAGCCATTGAAGTGATGGGCCGTTGCCTGGAGGCCATGCAGAGTTGGATGGGTCATAACAGGCTCCAGCTCAACCCAGCCAAGACTGAGTGGATGTCATTTCCTGCACCCAGATAAAGCCAGCTTGTGTTATCGCTGGCCATGGGGGGGGAACTCTGTCCCCTGTGGGGGGGCTCGCAACTTGGGTGTCCTCCTGGATGCACGGCTGTTGTTGGATGACCATATCACAGCCATCTGTGACATGGTCGATATCACATGACCATATCACAGTGATATGGTTGATATGATAAGGCAGAGCGATGCAATCCAAGGCAGCCTGAGCAGCCAGCACATCGAGAGTTGCCGGAGCTCTGCTGAGGCCCCATGGACAGCCAGAGAGATGGTGGAGGCTTACTGGAGTGACGTGGGGATTCTCAGAGCACCTGAGGCCTCCCAGGCAGCCAGAAAAAACATCAGGAAATCAGAGGCTGCCGGGAAGGCCCGAGGACTTTTCTAGTGAAGCGGAGGCCTCCCAGGCAGCCGAAAAAACATCAGACTGCCGGGAGGGCCGAAGATTTCCTGGCAACAAGAAGAACATTCCACAAGAACATACAGACTATAAGATTGATGGCACAAGAATATTCAGGACTATAACATTGATTGCATTTAACTCCCCTTCCCAACTACCCCTAGCCCGCCTTCCAAGACCAAATTGCATTTGATTCCACCTTCCATTTCACTGCATATCGTACCCATGTATGATTGTGTATGTGACCAATAAAATTTGGATTTGGTCTCCAGGGGGGCCTTTTATCAGGTCAGTAGCATTGCCCAGTTGTGGCCCTTTCTGGATCGGAGCACTCTTTGTACAGTCACATCTGCCCTTGTGACCTCCCATTATGGATTATGCCAACGCTCTCTTCATGGGGCTCCCCTTGAAGAGCATCCGGAGGCTGCAGTTAGTACAGAATGCGGCCGCGCGGGTAATTATGGGAGCTCCTTGGAGCTC
>JAEANM010009341.1:0-16430 GCA_017656035.1 Myanophis thanlyinensis
AAACCCGCCCGGACGCCCCGGACAGGACGTAAAAAGAGGACATGTCCGGGCAAAAGAGGACGGTTGGTCACCCTAAGCTAAGGAAGTTGTAAATCACGAAAGGGAGAACGTTTGGACCCTAGAAATTGTCTCGGATTAGTTGAGACTACTGAAGACACTCCCAGGAGGTGGGAAATCTATAACATATATAATTGTTTGCTTTTTGGAATTTCCTTTGTGTGTGATTCTCAGCTCTGAACATTCTTTTTCTGTTCACGCTTTATGCTGGTGGGGGGGTCCTCACCCATTTTGCAAAATGTTTTTCATTTGCTTTATAACTACTTTATTGCAATAAAGTTGTTTTGTTTTCACCGATCCAAGTTGTTTTTATTTGAATGGTTGGAGCCATTTCCAACACCATGTAAACTGTTCTACATAAATTGCAATTATTATTAAATGCACTTGCCACCTATCTCACCATGAGGCTGCTTTAGGTGGCAAAAATGGTTACTGAAGCATTCTGGACTGATTTATTTTTGCAAAATAAATAAGTGCAAAATAAATGCAAAATTGAAACATGCAAATCAATGCAAAAATTAGACACAAGTGGAAAGTCTGACATCTGGCGGTTAATAGTTCACAGAAAACTTCAAGCTTCTTTCTTAGAGGTGCCTATACAAGAGAAGATTCAAGAACATCAAAATGGCAATCCCAACAATACAAAGTCCAGCCCCTTTTTCTATGTATCATGATGCATATAGAAAAGGGGCGGAGCTTTGATCACCCAATTGTAGCCACCTTCTGGGATATTTTTATCCCTCTCTGCGAAAACCCACTCGCATGCACACCTAATGGTAGTTTAGTGGGTTTATTAATATTCCCGAGCAGGTCCCTTCACTCAAAATCCAGAACAGTCCCAGTTAAGTCTAGCCAAAACAGAGCAACGGCCAATGAGTCCACAAGGCAGAGGTGAAATTCAGCTGGTTCTAGCCAGTTCGCTAGAACCAGTAGTAAATCTTGTAAGCAGTTCGGAGAACTGGTTGTTAGAAGAAATTTCCTTTTGTTTTTTTTCCACTTTACAGGTTAATCCTGCAAGGAAGGCAGGAAAGAAACATCCTGGTGTTGTTTCTAGGCTCATCTTTATTGCCCTGCCCACCCAGTCACATGAGCCCCCCCAGCCACGCCCACAGAACCGCTGGTAAAAAAAATTGAATTCCACCACTGCCACAAGGCATTTGAAAGTTTCCAGACAAGATAAATCCACCAGGCAAAATTAAATCTATGATACAAGAGGCAAGAAAAGTCCAGCATTCACAAGATATGACCCAAACTCTAGGCACGGTGTCAATCCAAAACAAGGCAGGAATTGCAATGAAGAAGAAACACGTAGCTAGGAAATGAACACATCATCTCCATCTGACTGCTGTGCTAAATAGCCAGCTTCTGGTGCAGCCCGTTAAGAGGCTGCCTCCTCACGTGTACTTTCGCTGTTCCTGCCTTTTCTCTGCCCTACAAGGTGGTGCAGTGGTTAGAATATAGTATTGCAACGCAAACTCTGCTGACTGCTGGGAGTTCAATTCTCACCGGCTCAAGGTTGACTCAGCCTTCCATCCTTCTGAGGTCATTAAAATGAGGACCCAGATTGTTGGGGGTAATAGGCTGACTCTGTAAACTGCTTAGAGAGGGTAAAGCATTGTGAAGCGGTATATAAGTCTAAGTGTTCAGTGCTATGCGTTTTCAGATCAGGTGCAGAAGGCAGTTGCAGCTGGGTGCTTATCCCATCTGAAACCTCAGGGCTGTCCTGCGACAGTTGTGGTTCAGCCAAATCCCTTTCAGCCAACTGTTTGACCAATTCCCCTCCAGACATGTCCAGGACTGGTTTATCCTCCTCCAAATTGATATCTGGAGAGGTATCTGGGGAAGCGTCCAGTGGAGTCATCTCTCTCTCTCACACACACACATGGTCTTTCTACTTCTGAGTCTTGGCAACATTTTTAAAGAGAGAATTCCTCCCTGCCTTTCAAACAGGATTATTCTCTGTACAACAACACATAGGGACGGCCTCATAAGGCCTGTAATTCCCTCTTTGCTTTCCTTTCAGGAGGGTTTATGGCAGTGGTGGCAAACCTTTTACTTACTGAGTGCCAAAAAGTACATGCTTTGCATGTGCCATCTGCACTTGCGTGGGGCTCCTCCATGTGCGCTGCATGTGCAACCGCACCACCTGCGCATGCCTGCAGCTTTTACACATGCAATGCACGCTTGCTTCACGCAGGCGCTTATGCACACATGAGCAATCGCATGTGCATGCTCAGGAGAACTCCGAAGAACAGCTGGATTTCCTGCTGCAATCATGCACATGCATAGCAGAGGCCCGAAGACCAACTGAGTCTCTGTAATCGTGCATGCATGCATGTGCAATTGCATGTGCATGCTCAGCTGGAGGTAAGTTGGCCGACAGCTTGTGTGCCTAGCAAGATGGCTCTGCGTGCCACCTGGGGCACCCGTGCCATAGTTCGCCATCATGGGTTTATGGGCTTCAAATGCAATGCTTCTTGTCAGAAAATTCAAAATATTGATCCATTTTTCCCCCTTGACATGAAAATTCAGGCTTGGGAACATTTCCATAGCGTAAGGGGCTGGGCAGCAGGGTTCTTAATAGCGACACTGCCGGGCTCTTAAAAACTTGGAAAATTGCCAGAATGGATGATATTTTCATTGTCATATTTTAGTGGCTCGTAGAGCAGTGTTTCTCAATCTTGGCCACTTAACGATGGGTGGATTTCAACTCCCAGAATTTCCTAGCCAGAAGCAGAGAATAAATGGAACCACATTTACCGATCGGTCATCTTGGATTATGAAGAAACTATACAGTAAATAGTCCTCAATTTACAACTATTTGTTTAGTGACTCTCTGGAGTTACAGCAGCACTGAAAAGGTGACTTGTGATATTTTTTTTTCACACCATCATTGCAGCATCCTCACAGTCAGGTGATTCAAATTCGGGCACTTGGCAACTGGCATGTACTTATGACCGTTGCAGTGTTCTGGGGTCACCTGATCACCTGAATTTGCTTACTGTCTGTTGGATTCACTTGAGAATTGCAGTGATTTGCTTAATAACTTTTTTTGGGGGAAATATTTTTACAATATTGTTTGCAATGTCAGTAGAAAGATTGACACCACAAGTCATTCATCTCTGTTGGTTTTTTCTTCAGCCAAAATGTTTGATGAAGGTTCAGAACACAAAATCTCATTAATTTTTCAGATCAGACTCTTGGAACGCTTCTCAACAACCATGCTAGGACTACAAGCCCCATCCTCCCCTACTAACATTCATGCAAAGCATTTAATGGTACTATATTATTATAACTGCACCAAGCAATATCTCCTCTGATCAGCCAGCAACTTAAGGACAAAGTGACAGAGTTAACTTAATATTTCTTTATACAGTATTAAAAGCACCATATACAGCATTAAGAGTTTCCCTGGCTAGTTATTTGACCAACCATATTGTTAATTTTGTTGTTATAATATTTTTTTCAGTAGCATCGTTATGATATTGGTAGTGGTACCTCAATATCATTAATTGTTCCAGGAGGCATGATGAGTACCAAAAAACAGTGAGTACCAAATGAATTTTTCCCATAAGGAATGGTAGCGAGTCACAAAGCAGCCATCACTGACAGTTTCTAGCTTCTGCCTTGAGTACCAAACAAACAATTAATACTGGGGCAAAATGTTCGTATCAAAATGTGTGAAGTACCAATTTCTGTGAGTCTCAAAGCTGTTGATTACCAAGGTCTTACTACTGTATTTTTCGCACTATAAGATGCACTTCCACCCACAAAAAAAAAAAAAATGGGTGGAAATGTCTGTGTGTCTTATAGAGTGAATATAGGCCCGATATTGGCCTCCTGAGTCCCCCGTGCATCCAATTTTCAGGCTCCCCAGCTCCCAGAAGTACTCTGCAGGACAAAAACGGGCCTGTTTTTTGCCTCCCAAACCTTCCTCACATCCCAAAAATGGGTCTGCAGAGTGCTTCTGGAGGCTGGGAGGCCTAAAACCAGATGCACAGGTGGTTCAGGAGGCCAAAAATGGGCCCATTTTTGATCTACAGTGTGTTTCTGGGAGCAAGGGAGGCCGAAAATAGGACATGCAGAGGCCAAAAATATTTTTTTCTTGTTTTCCTCCTCTAAATCTAGGTGTGTCTTATAGTGTGAAAAATACGGTGCTTTATTTTGTACTTTTTTTCTCTATTTTAGTCTACCATTTTTGTATCTTCATAATGTAGGAAGGGAATATAAACTGCTCAGATACCTGTACCTGGGCTGGAAGGCTAAGGAGGGGCCATCGAACGAACAAGCAAGCAATAAACAAATATTGTCCATTCTTGAGGGAGGAAACTAAGGAGGCCCACTCACTCCCTTAATTATAGTTTGGTCAAAGGAGAAGGGTGGCACTTACGCCATCACGATGACGCTGAAATCCAGCCAGTTCCACGGGTCCCGGAGGAAAGTGAATTCATTCAAGCAGAACCCTCTCGACAGAATCTTGATCAGACATTCAAAAGTGTAAATTCCAGTGAACGTATACCTGAATAGAGGAAAAACAGGGCAACACAAGGCAGGGTCAGCAGGTTTTCAGACCTTGAATGCTGGTGCAATAGCCTGCCCCTGCTCCTAAGAAAATCTTGGGCAAGAATGCCAGATCCCATCTAGAGACCTTGGAGGAATTCACCTGAGAACCTCACATTTATGGCTACAGGTAGTCCTCAATTTATGACCAGCCATGCCCAGCCCCTGAGGCATCCCATGCTCCATTCTCATCAGCAAATGCCTTTGCTGCCCTAAATAGAGGCCCAGAGGGACACATATGCCCCTCCCGGGCTCCGTTCTCATCGGCTAAGGCTTTTTGCAATGGCAACCGAAGCCTGTAGGGACCTGCGCTTCAGCAAGCCTTGACCCAAGGCTGGAGAGCAGACAGCTCCATTGATTGGAAAGATCTAAGTAAGGTAAGTGACCCGATCAGGCAGGATTGGAGGGGGAAGTATGACATATTTCAGTGGGTCAGGGGCTGGGAATCAGAAACACTAGGCCAGAAGTGTCAAACTCAATTTCATTGAGAGCCGCATCAGGGCTGTGGTTGACCACAGGGGCCGATTGGGTGGATGTGACCGACTGGATGGGCGTGGTCAGCTTGACACCACTCCCCAAATTGCTGGCATGTTTCCTCTTTGCATTGGGTAAACCAGACTGAAGTGACATGGGACAGCCCCTTACTTTTTCCACGAAAGTCCCGTGGACTATGTGTTTCACATCCCTGCACTAAGCTGAGATACCTTGTGCACTTAATGACTCACACATTCAATTAGTGCATGGGTGTACACATTTTTTTGGATTGTAAGCTACTTATAAAATGACCAAGTCAAAATGAAATACAAAACTTAGGCCAACAAGGCTTCCGCATGGCATACCTTCGGATAGTTGGAGCCACGTTTCTGTTATCGGCTACAGAGGCCTTCAGGAAGGGCTTTCTGGCTGCAGAAGAAATGGGCCAAGCCATGTGTGAGCCCTGGCTCCAACTGTCCAAAGGCATGCGATCTACCCACGCTACCTTTGCAATTGACCGGTAGATCACAATCAACGTATTGGGTACCCCAGTCAGCCGAGGAGGAGAATTGCAACTCTCCTCAACCCTGCTGGCATATCCCCTCTCTTCACCACCTCTGTGGGGTGGCTATAGACTCGAAGCCAAATGGCTCGGGGTGCTCCAGCGGTGAGCACGGGTCAAAACTGCACACAATCGTGGATTCTGACCCATCACCGAAGAAGCCAAACCAGAAGTCCCATTACATTCATAACTTGAGGAATACGTGTACTTATATTTTTGTTGTCTCACCAGCTCAAGCCTGACTTAGTCTTCCATCTTTCCGAGGTCGATAAATGGAGGACCCAGATTGTTGGGGGCAATATGCAAACTGCTTAAAGAGGACTGTAAAAGCAATGCAAAGTGGTATATAAGTCTAAGTGCTATTGCTATTGTCTTGTAACAGATATCTCTCCAGGAAGTAGCAGAAAACTTTGGCTTAGTTCAGCTACATATCAGTTCTGATATACATTTTTGCTGGTAAAACCAGAGCCTCTATCGCTTTCATTGTTACAGTTACTGTTTTTCTAAATGGAAATTTATCTCATCTCAACTTCTTCATCAGTTTATAAATTCAGCAAGTATTTTCTATCACACTTTCCAAGCATATTCCCACACAATTTTCTTAGTGTGCATGTTTCTCATAATTAACATTTATTTCTTTACAGGTACTCCTTGACTTACATCCATAATGGAGTTTGTTCATTAGGGTCGTACATTGTGACACTCATAAAACACATCATCACCTGACTGACCTGATTGTATGATCTTTCTTTGTGGCAGCCATTAAGCAAAACCATTGTTTATTATGGGGTGGCAGAAACGACAAGTAAATACTGTTTTTCAGAAAAATTGTCATAATAGCAATAGCACTTAGATTTATATACCACTTCACAATGCTTTCCAGCCCTCTCTAAGCGGTTTACAGAGTCAGCCTATTGCTCCCAACAATCTGGGTCCTCATTTTACCCACCTTGGAAGGATGGAAGGCTGAGTCAACCTTGAGCCGGTCAGGATCGAACTGCTGACAGTTGGCAGAATTACCCTGCAATACTGCATTCTAACCACTGCACCGGCATGGCTCTTTGTAGCCCTGGTCACGTGACAGGGCATTGCAAACAAATGCAGGCTGGTTGCCAAGGGCCCAAAACCTGATCATGTGGATGTGGGGGAGTCGGGCGGCCACTAGAACTGTGGAACTAGGCCATAAGTACATTTGCGGGAGGGGGAGGTCAGTCATAACTTTGAATGGTCACTAAATGATCGTTGGTCTTAAATCAAGAACCATCTGTAATGTGTTTGGTTTTGAAATTAAAACACAACTTCTAAAAAATGCAGGTGTTGGTCTTCAAATATTGTTTGGTGCGCCTATAGATTTGGAAAGTGTGATTTTACTATAGGCAAATAAATACTTAGGCAAAATGAGTTCGAAATATTGAGTGTTAGTCTTCTCTTTCTCTCACATAAACACACAATTTCTAGATAAAGACACATTAGTTTAAAACAAACTAAGACAAGAGGCCACTCTGTTTTTTATTTGTCTTTGAACATTCTTAAAGTTTCCCAAACATTTGGAGGTGGATATATATATATATATTTATCTACCTTTATGGAATAGTGGATGGTGCAATGGCTCAGCAGTTAAGATGCTGGGCTTGTCAGCTGGAAAGCTGACAGCCTGGGTTAAAGACCCAACTAATTTGTGATGGGGTGAGTCCCATTTCTCCCCCCCCCCCTCGCCAGCTCTTGTCAAACTTAGCAGTTAGAAAGCATGCAAATGTGAGTAGATAAATAGGTACCACTTTGGTGGGAAGTTAATAATGTTCCATGATGTCATGCTGGCCACATGATTGTGGAAATGTCTTTGGACAGTGCTGGCTCAATGGCCTTGACACAGAGTTGAGCAACGCTCACTAGAGTCGGCAACAACTAGCAAAGTAAAATCTGCAGGGATTCCTTTACCTTTTTCACCCTTTTTTTTTTTTTTTTTTACAGAATAATGCATTACAATGAAAGTGGAATAATATTGCTAAAACTACTTACTCAACATATTTGCTTGAAGAGGTCTCTTTGCTGTTTGATGAATCCGAAAGAGCCATGAACACGCAGTTAGTTAAAATAGTGAGCATGATAAACCAAGTAAACAATGTGAATTATAAGAGTTCAGGAAAATGATGTTTTAGGAACATGACACTAGTCCTCACTGCCCATAGCTTACAAATACTGTCCACATAAAATTGTTGCTCTTGGGGAGATCCCAATTCCTGATTTATTTAAAAGAGGTGCAAATAAATAAACACTGAACTATCTTGGGGAGAAATTATTTAATCTCTAGACACAAAAGCATTTTCTTGGATTTTTCCTGGAGAACATTGGGACTTTCTCATCAAAAAAACAAGCCAGAATGAAAACAGAAAGAGGAATAGGGAGGAGGAAGCAATTACAGAAAGGATATGAATGAACTAAAACTTTAATTGTCATCCGTCTGATTCGGTGGAAAGGACTGAAGATGTACAAAGCACGTGTGGCAGTAAATCGAAAGATTGTTTTCCCTTTGTTCAAGACCATAAATGTCTGCAGGAGGAAGAAAAAAAGACATTAACTAAAAAGTTGCATTCTAGTACTGATGATAATGCCTCATTTGGGTAATGGAACATCTGCAAGAAAACAACCAGAGCTCAGAGACCACCAAGGACTCCTCATAGAAATGGGTTGCTACTTCACAGGTAGCAATGTTCCTGATGTCCCAGTCCAGTCTGAGCCTTCCTAGTGGTCTTCCTTCCAAGACCTCTTTTAGAATTGACCCTGATTAACTTTTTGAGGCCTTTGGTGCTGGAGAAGACTCCTGCGAGTCCCTTGGACTGCAAGGTGAACAAACAAGTCAGTCCTGCAGGAGATCAACCCCAACCACTCTTTAGAAGGCCAGATCCTGAAGATGAAACCCAAACACTTTGGCCACCTAATGGGAAGGAAGGACTCCGTGGAGATGGAAGAGCCCAATGCTGGGAACGATGGAGGGCCAAAGAAGAAGAAGGGGACAAAGGCAGAGAAGGAGGAGGCTGGATGGAGTCCCTGAAGCAGTCGGCGTGAGCTTAAATGGACTCCAAGGGATGGGAGAGAACAGGAAGGCCTGGAGAAACATTGTCCATGTGGTTGGGATGGGTCGGACATGACTTTGCAACTAACAACAGCAACTTTTTGAGATCAATAAAGTTTGTATAGATGCTGACTAGATAAGAATTTCGAGCAAGCGTCAACAAACGAACCCTGTTTTCTCTAATAGCTCTTCACAATATACTGCGTGGGTGTTTTTCTTACGATGCTCATGATACCAACAAGCCACTGTACCTTGTGATCGTGATAGTAGGGGTCAAGGTCTTCCAAGGGTTCTGCAATAAGTTCCACGGGAGGGTTTCCATAAAGGGCAGGGACTTTCTGGCAAGCTTGAAGATCAAGCTGAGGCCGCAGCTTCTCTGCTGGTGGTAAGTCTCTCTTGGCCATGATCCGTTTCTTGATGGCGACCAAAGACGCAGGAGTGAATCGACGGAAGTTTTCTGCACCCAGCAATCCCCCAGTGGCCATTTTTGCATCGTTCTTGTTATGGAATGGAATGATAACCTAAAAGCATGGACAGATTAGCCACTCAGATGCCACATGCTCTTTGACTTAATGCTCTTACCACATGCTTTATGACCACTGACATAATGAGGAAGCAGAGTACATAGGACAAAGTCCATAAGGAAACCAATCAATACCATAAATATACAGCAGGGGTCTTCAAACTTGGCAATTTTGAGACTTGTGGACTTCAATTCCCAGAATTCCTCAGCCAGCAAAGGTGGCTGAGGGATTCTGGGAGTTGAAGTCCACAAGTCTCAAAATTGCCAAGTTTGAAGACCCCTGATACAGTATACCAAAACAAGACTACAATACAGATAGTCCTTGACCTAAAACCACCATTGAGCCTAAACTTTCCAGTGCTAAGCAAGGCAGCTGTTAAATCAGTCATGCCCCATTTTATGACCTTTTTGCCATGGTTGTTAAGTAAACCTCTACAGTTGTTAAGTGAATCATGAGGCAGTTAAACAAATCTGGCCTGCCCCGTTGATTTTAGCTGTCTGCAACTCCCTAGGAAATGAGTACAAGTGACAATTCCAGGGTCAAAGAGAGGCTGCAACCATCATAAATATAAGCCAAGCACCTGAAATCTGATCCCAGGACTGTGTGGAGATATTTTAACAGTCATAAGTGTGAGAACTGGTCATAAGTCACTTTTTTAAAAAAGTACAGTTGTAACTTTGAAGGGTCATTAAATGAATGGTTTCTGATTTCTGATTGTCCTGGAGTAAAGATGCCTCTCTTTTTTTGAAAGACAGATAGTCCTCGACTTACGACCACAATTGAGCCTAAATTTTCTGTTGCTAAGTGAGACGGTTGTCTCATTTTACAATCTTTCTTGCCACTGTTTTTAAGTAAGCTACTGCAATCTGGCTTCCCCATTGATTTTGCTTATCAGAAGATCACAAAAGGGGATTGCATGACATACACACCCCCAGCACACTGCAGCCGTCATAAATATGAGCCAATTGCCAGAATTTTGACCACACGACCATGGAGAAAGTGATCCTGCAACAATTATAAGTGTGAAAAACAGTCACGTCAATTTTTCAGGGCCTTTGTAACTTTAATTCAATTCTTTATCGGCAATGTACGGTACATGTGTGCAACGAAATTGAATAGTCACTAAAACTAAGTCGAGGACTACCTGTACACTAAACAGTGACAGGAAAACATTTGGGAAATACAATCCCACGAGCCTCACACATACTCATTAAATTCTTCTCTTTCAACATGTTATGCAGAGCACAGGAGTCAGAAACAACAAACCAAAGATAATAAAATTATGATTTAGGAATAAACAAATGTAACCAAATCTAGCTTGCAGAGACTTTATTCACTATATCTCTCCATCCTGGCTTCCATTATGTTTATACATTGATTTTTGTGGAATTCTTGACGGTCTCTAAGCTTGGTTGTTTTCTTGCAGACGTTCCATTACCCAGCTAGGTAGTATCATCAGTATGAGTGAGTGTGGGCTTTGTTGCCTATTCTTGCCCTGATGATGTTATCCAGTTCAATAATGAAATGTCTACCGGCAAAGAACCAAGATCAAAGGTCCGCAGAGACTTCACAGATCAACCCTGAGCTACCAATATTTTCATCACTGCCCTTCCTCAGACTATCTCCTGACATATCCAACTCTCCTTTGAACCTTCCAGCCAACATACTCTTGCTTGGTATGAAGTCTGTTACCACACAACTTCAACTGTTTAGTCATCCAATTAAGAGTTTTTACGTCATACCCAATTAAAGACACTCTGGGCAGGTTACAATGAATTAAAACTAAACAACACTGCAATAAAAGGATCTAGACCAATTCACTGCAACCAACTTGTCATGGCCACTTGCCACGGGACAAGCATTTTAAAGAAATGGTGGAATAGAATCTAAATAGAATCTTCTTTAAAACTAATTTTAAAGAAATGGTGGAATGGAATCATTAAAGCAAGGATGTCAAAGGAGGGACAAAACGCAATATGAATGACAAAAATTAAAATACTTTTTAAATTATTTTTAAATAATTAAATTGAATTGTAGAACAGTCCATGGTGAGTTGTCCCATTCTGGCAATAAAATAAACCAGAATTAGAAAACACAATTGTAATAATATGTCATCATTTGTAAAGATCTTCTAAAAACCATGGCGTGTGGACAGGGGGGCCTTTACAGTTCTCCGAGAGTTAAAATGTTTCAAAGTTAAGAAACTAATCTTGGATTTTTTAAATGTTTTCATTCATTTGCACAGAATAACAGCCTTTTTAGATCATCAGCTTAGATGCCATTTTCACATGTACGTCAGATAAGTCACCACTCCTTAAGCAAACTACATCCATATTTTAACATTTCTCCAGATACACTGTCTACACCTGCAGCCTATCGAGGCAGAAACATTTTCAATATAGTACTGAAAACATCCTGGGTCTAAGTCAGTCCATCATTGCATGTACTTCCTTTTAGTTATTTATTTAATCAAATATAAATCAAAATAAATAAATAAATAAATAGGCGAGACGTAGACAGTGTATTTTAACTTGTATAGAATAACATATGATATTTAGGGAACACTTGGTAGCATGTATGATGTATGCAAATTGCAACTGTATTGTTCTTACTCTCAGCAGGAAATTCAGCTGGTGGCATGACTGATAACTTAGCCTTTACATAGCCTTTTACTAAAAAAAAAAAAGGTTGCAACTATTTATTTTTTTGATTTCAGAATTTGTTTCCTTTACTTCTCATTTTTATATTCAAATGAAGACTACAACTGACTTGAATGCATTCTCTTCCAAATGCAACCCATAAACCTCGTTGGAGATTTACTGCTGTTTTTATTGCTCAAGATAAATGGGATGATGGGACACGGGTAATTTGAAAAGCTACAGTAGGTTTGAATTATGTATGGCTTGATATCACTCTTAGACCAGGCAACGAGGGAATACGGTAATTGCTCAAGTCTTCCCTTTGCCAGACTGCAGACACCCATCAGTTAGTAGATGCGACGAAATTATACCTAATAATCCAGCCATCTGGACAAAGGTTTGTTTTGCTCTGGATGCCCCTGTTGGTGTTCATGACCTGGAAGAGGAGAAATATCTGAAGGATTTTAACATGAGGACATTGTTGGTCCTCAATTTACAACCACAACTGGGATTAAAATTTTCAGTTGCCAAGCACCCAAATTTTGACCACATGGTCACGGGTATGCTGCAATGGTTGTAAGGGCATGGACCAGATGTGACTTACTTTTTTTTTTTCAGTACCATTGTAATTTTGAACCAAATGAATGGTTATAAGTTGAGGACTACCTGGAAAATCATAATGTGATCTATTTGATGCACTGAGATAATTGGTAGGGATTCTCCTACTTAAAAAAACATAGAAAAATATCTACTGGAATTGACCAAAACCCTCTTTTCCACAGAAGTGAATAAACCCACAAGGAGATACAAGATGCAGAAGGATGCTATTCAGAGCTACTCCCATCTCCACCCCTCTTCACAATAGAGGTAAATCCTTGATTTACGACCACAATTGAGCCCAAAATTTCTGTTGCTAAGTGAAACATTTGCAAAGTGAGTTTTGCCCCACTTTACGATTTTCCCCGCCACAGTTGTTGTCTGAATCTTGCTTAGCAACAGAAATTCGGGTCCCAATTATGATCATAAGTTGAAGATTACCGAAAGCAAGTTACATGAAAATAAAGTCTCTACCCATTTTATATTCCTACCAAAGTTCATGGTATAAAGACAGAGAATGGGGCATTTAGAGTATATCTCATTATAAAACTCATTAGTTTTGGGTAGATTGTTGTTGTTTTTTTTAAAGAAATCTCAGCTTAATGTGACAACAGGACAGCTAGAGTTACGAGTGAAATCATATGAAATAGATTCAGGTCAAAAGCAGACTGATGTTTTTTATCCTTACTTACAGCTCTAAAACCAGGTAACTTTAAAAGAAGCGAACCCAACATACAGCAATAAACAACCTTACAATATCAAAAAGCTAAAGCAGCAGATGCAGTATTGAAGAGATTGTCTTGCTAAAAACAACCACAAAAAGATCCTCAGAAGTACGGTAGTTTAGATGTCTTTTTCTGAAAAGTTAAAAGAAATGCGGTGTGAAACTTTAAACTTAAGATTGATACAATGCCTTGGTAAGTCCACATTTAAAACATTTCATCCAGTTTTGGTCAATACGATATAAAAAAAAAAGTTGATCTACTCTAGATAAAGTGCAGAGAAGAGCAACAAAATTGATTGGAGGGGAAGGTGGAGACAAAAGCATAACAAGAACAGTTGCAAGAATTGGATATGTCTAGTTGGAGTTAACATCTTCTCCTAGGCACCTGAAGGCAGGAGAAGAAGCAATGGATGGAAACTAATCAAAGTAGAACTAAGGAGAAATTTCTCAAGAGTGAGAACAATTAGCCAGTGGAACAACCTGCCTCCAGAAATTGTGGGTGCTCCCACACGGGAAGATTTTAAGAAGAGATTAGAAAACCATTTGTCTGAAGTGGAATAGGAATTCTACCTGAGTTGAAGCTGGGCTAAAAGACACCTGTTACACTATTTTCAACCTGAATCCTACAACAGATTTAAATTGTTAGGAAAAATGAACTTTCACAGAGAGACAAAAAACAGATATAAGTTTGTCACATAAGCATAATGATATCACCCTGTTATCTCCAAGGCCTCCACCAATGAAACCTAATGCTAAATTACAAGGCACTCAACTGAACCATCCAGTTGCTTCCTTCATCATCACCTGAGAGATATTTCCCTGGTAAACAGGTAATAAAATAAGCATCTGTCATCCTGTAAAATCAGCATTAAAGATAAAACATTAAGCATTCTTAGCATTTCTTTCTGATCAATGCTTGCTAGAACATTTACTATCTCCATTCATGACTATACAGGACAGTCAGTGTTGATAAACAAGCTTAATACCTAAATAAACTACATCATATTTTCAGCACCATGGAGAGCACAACAATTTGACTACAGTACCTTTAATAAAAATGTGCCAAAATATGGATTGTGGCATCTTTTTCCCACCATCACCAACAACAATGGGTGTTCTTTTTGTACATCAACAACACTCATCGTATTCAAAATAATTTCATGGGTTGAAGACTGGGCACTTTCTAGTTCATGAAATATATGCCAATTACCCTGTAGCATTGGCAATAGAAGATATATTATTGAGGCTGATGCCCACCAAATATCAGATTGTCTTTGTTACAAAGTGGTGCTGGAAATGGGGACATCCAGTCAGTGGGTACATTTTTTTTTTTTTGCTTTAAATTTTCAAAAACCATCTGCCAACTTTTGACAAGAGGTTACTTTGGGAGGTTCAGTCCAATCAAGGGTCTGGATTTAGGCCAAATGGTATTAATTAATAAGGAATTTACAAGCATTATGAAATTTGAAGTTCAGTATTTCATTAATCAATTGAGTGTGCAGAACATTGTAGCATATTAATTGTTGGTCCTTCAAGCTATAAATATTTTAGTGTGGTCGAATGTCAGCAAAACCAATAATCATTTTTTCTCTCTTACTTCCTTATTATAGAAGTCCCTTGGTTTTTTTATAAATACTTATTTATTTTTAAATTGTGATTAGTATGTTTTTAGATCTTCACCAGATTTATATTTTTCATCAGCAATCTCTATCATATAAGTCTCAGCAAAAAAAAAAAGCTACATTCAAATCTTACACCGATATTTTACTGAGTGTTTTATACTGTCCTACATTATTATAAAGACATATGTATGCTAAAATGAGTAAAAGAAGTTTCTGTGAGGAAGAGAAAAGTAATGACAATATAAAACCATTTCCTATTAACTTTTTGGAGTGTGTGTTCCAACAAGTAGTTTGATTACCAGAACATTTTTATTACCTTCTCTTTAAATATATGCTAAGAAATCGAAACACCTATAGGATTATCTTATTTTTCCCACGAAACTCTGCATTAGAAAATGTGTTTAAATGTAAACACATCATCAAGAGCTTAGCTATGACTTTGACAAATTACAAATAATTTTAAATTGCCAGTAAGATGTACCATCAAAAAAAGTAGCAAAATTTCCATACAGAAAGTCAAATGGCATTAAAGGAAAGAAAAAATTCCGGAAACTTAACTTTCAATGTAGATTGTTAACCTGTGGTATTTTTGTAACCGCAATTACAAAAGTGTTTAGTTTACTAATAATATTAGTACTATATCAAGGCAATAAAGGAAAAAAATCGCAACTACTTGTAATTAGGGAAATTGATCAATTCAGAATGACCACATGCACAAATATCAATCGATAAATCTCTGTGGTGTCATATTGGGACATCTATATATTTTTATTTTTAGAAGAATTAACATTTCTCCTCATTCTTGCTAGGAAGAGTAGGGATGTAATCATCCAGTGAAATTGGACTCAACAATATTTTCACATTGCTAGCAGCCTTTTTAAAAGTGCAAATGAATGGTGATAACATGAGATTGTTCCAGATTGTTTGGACCAACTCATTTATCCACCCATTTTCTTGATTGAAACAGACAAAGACATTCCTCTCAGGATGATGGGTTTTGCTTGTTACTCTTCATCTCCATTCATTTACAATCACTAGAAACCAAAGGCATCACAAACAAAGTATTTTTCACCCCTCTTCTATGGTGCCCCATCAAACCAATACATCATTTTCATTATTTTATTTGTAAGGGGAGAAACGGGCCCTTTCCAGCTCTCCTTCTTCTTCTTTTTTCAGTGAAGGCATCCAAGACATTAGTTTAACTTCTGAAAAATCCACTTTGAAGCTATTAAAATCACCACTGCTAAAATACCAGCATTCTGCCTTGGGAGAAATAAAAAGAGCAGGGAAGTTAAAAACCACAAATGAGACTTACTTGCTCTTCCTGGATTTCTAAAAAGAAGTTTCTAGGTTGACTTCGTTACATCCCCCAAAAAGAGAGTCAACGCTTCCAAGTGGCTCTCCCAACAAAGAGAAGGAGCATGGGAGAGAATAACCCTGTTCATTTTCTTAATGTAATCATTTCCCTATTTTCTGTGCAATGTTTCCTTTGCTCAGTACAGCGAGAGTGCTGGTTTAGAACTGGGGTGTGTACGAGAAAGGGCAGGGCAACTTGGGAGAGAGAAAAGGATGTGTCCCTCTGTGTGTGTGTTTGTGTG